>LOEQ01013773.1:0-20305 GCA_001685075.1 Bramus lutescens | reverse complement strand
TAGTTAAGAGGCAGGTTCAATCCCAGGTCACAGACACTATTAATTATGCAAGCCTCTAGTCTGTCTTTTTAACAATGTCCACTAAAATGCAACAAGACAGGTGCCTTCTGAAATATTACTCATCTGAAAGTTAAATTATCTTTCCTACTCAGCAAGATCTTCCTTGACTTAATACTAAGTCTGTCCATGTAAGAGAGTCTGTGTTGTTGTTGGTTTGTTTTATGATTCAACTAGATCTTTCTTTTAATTTCGCCAGTGTCTTGCTAAGTAGCCCTGGCTGGTCTGCTATGCACTATGTAGACATTGTATCCCAGAGTCATGAAAATTATCCTGCCTCAGCCTCTCAAGAGTTTGGATTTCAGGTATGTGCATACCTTGGCTACTCATGAACTTTAATGTCAACCCTTTAATGGGAAACCCTGTTAATACTGCTACCAGAGGGACCATGTAGTTTTGACTTATGCAAAATCCATTGTGCCAATGAGTGAAAAGAGCCTGTTACTTTGGCTCCAATTGTGCCTGTGGTTCCCACGGCTCCAGCAGTGGGCCACAGACCAGACCTGTTCAGTCAGCATACTCCATCTCAATGACTGATGCCTCGGATAGTCATGTACCCAGTTGGTACAGTGCACAGTTACCCTGGAACTTCATTTACATAACTTCACAATAGAGCTGCTGAGAGGCTATGGTGGAGACACAGAGAAAAACACAGCCACAGTATGGAGACATGTGGGAGCTTATGAGTCACCATGGTTCAGTGGATGCTAAGACTTACATATGAAATGTCCTCACAGGCTCATGTGTTTGAAAACTTGGTCCCTAGAGGGTGGCACTGTTCCTGGAGGAAATAGAAGCTTTGAGAGATGTGGCCTTGCTAGAGGAAGTGGGTCTCTGGAGGTTGTGCCTGGATATGGCGACCTGGTCCTGTTGTCTGTTTCTAGTTTCTCCAAGATATGAGCAGTCTCAGCTCTATATTCTCACCGCCAAGTAGCCACCTGCCTCCATGTTCCTCTTGACAGGGTGGACCTGTGTCCTCTCAAACTAAAAGCCAAAATAAATGTTCCCTACTCAAGGTTTTCCTTCTCAGGGACTTTGCTACAGAGACATACACAAAAAGGTATGATACAGTATGTATGGTAAAAGTTCCTAGGGTGGAGTGTGGGGGGCGGGGGACAAAAGAGAAAGGAGGAAAATGTAAACAGGAACAGCTGAAAGGGGACGAAACTAAGATGGTTTGGAATTGACACAGGCCAGGTGTTTCTGGGTTTCCTTTTCCATCCATAACCAAAACACAATTTCCATTTGATAAGACAGGCCAGCTCCCTTTCCTCTCTCCATAATGGAATTTGGATGTGAACAGTAGATATAATCTCCATAATTAATCTGCACTGACTCCAAATGCTGTCTAACCTCTTAAATGTTTTGTCAAGATAAATAGGATAGAAAATTGATTCCCATCCCAGCCTCTTCTCTAATGTAACAGAAACTGAAGTATGGCTCGATGGATGGAATATTGACAATATGACAGAGCAGCAGCCAAAAGGGTGGATTCCTTAAAGGGAGCAAAAGGCTCAGTAGAGAACAGAACATCACGATCCCTAAACAAGAGAAGTTCACTCCCTGGATATGAGAATCAAATGGTAAGATTTTCTTTTCATATCTCTGTACCTGAACAGAGACAGTGACGGCTCATAGTATGAACTTGACAGGATCTACAATTACCTAGGAGACAAGCTTTTGAGCATGCATGTGGTGGAATTTCTAAGTCATGGTAAATGGGATGGGAAGACCCACTCAAAATATAGGTGGCACCATCCCACAGGCTGAGGTCCTGGACTAAATCAGAAGGAGAGTAATGTATGTGAACCGAACACCAGGATTCCTCTCTCTCTCTGCTTTCCAACAGTGAGTGCACTGTGACCAGCTGCCCCAAGCTCTCATCAGCAGGATTTCCCACCATGTGATCCAGAATACACCTTCCCTTAAGGGGCTTTTGGTAACAGCAACAAGGTGAACATCACAGTGACAAAGACATTTTCCCATTCCAAGAAGTGAAACTCAACACGAAGCAGTATGCAAGCTATCTTCCTTCTGTCACGGGTACCGGGGAAGGAGCGTGTAGACTGTGAGTAACAGGAGATGGGATGATCCACGCAGAGTCTGAGAGAGTAGCTGAGGCTCGTTTGGCACCGAAGGATTTTTGGATGACTCCAGTGGTGGTGTTCACGATGTTGATGACAGCTGAGGAGACCATGTTGATGCTAGGTTTTGTTGTGAATGCATAAGGAGAGAAGTATTTCAGCTGGGTGTTGGTTAGAGTGAAACACGCTCCAGAAGGGGGACAGTCAGACAAGAGTTGCCTGATGAAAGTGCTCATGGTGGCAGACCCCCGGTGCTTTTCTATCTTTGCAAGTCAATGCACAGCTTACGTGACAATGACCCTTTAGTGCTGTGGTTCTCAATCTGTGGGTAGTGACCCCCAAAAGATCATCTGAAAATAGATATTTACATGATTCATAACAGCAGCAAAATTACAGTTATGAAGAAGCAATGAAATTAGTTTTATGGTTGGGATCAGCACAGCATGAGCAACTGTACTGAAGAGCTGCAGCGTCAGGAGGGCTGAGAACCACTGCTTTAGGGGGATCCAGAAGACAATGCGGGTTTGTCCACACTTGAAATGTTGTTCACAGTAACTGAGCACTTTATGTTTTAGGAAGACTCATCCACCTGTGATGGCTAAGGAAGAGTGGGTTGCATGGAGTGGCAAGGTGAGTGCTCAGTTGGTTGGCAAAGGACTTCAAGGATTTGAGTCAGAAATAGAGAGAAGCTTATGGAAAAATTCACTTCTGCTCTACAGTGGTTGGGAGGCTTGAACTAAAGCCACAACCCAGGGGATGGGGAAACCGCTCATTTGTTAAACTGCTTGCTACACATGCCTTGGGCCTGAGTTCAGTCATCATAACTCATGTAAAACTGTCTGGCATGAGGGCATGCATTTGTAATTCCTGTGCTGAGGAAGCAGGACTCCCCAGGGCCTCCTGGACAGCCAGACTAACTCACGTGGGCAGTTATAGAAGTTATAGGCCAGTGAGAAAACTTATCCCAATAAACAAGGTGGACAGAGCCTAAGGGAGGACACTTGAGGTTGTCTGGCACACACACACACACTCTGCATGTTACATGATATACATATAAACATACATACACTCACACAAACACATACACACAAAGAAATGTTCACATTTATTATGGATTCCACCTTCCTCAGCTCCAACTCCTTGGCATACACATGCAGTTGCCCTGTATAAAAGTTAGAAGTAACTGTATCGGGACAGGAAATCATCTTCCAGGGGGGTTGTTAGGTATTTCCAGCATGACTAACTGCACGCTTTGGTATTAAAGACATGGCTGGAAATATTGTTTCTGAAACCTGCAGTTCCCTTTCTCTTTTTTGATATCTCTAAAGACACAGAAGTACCGCTATGTTAATGAGCAGAAAGAAAAACAATGGAACCCAGAGAGGAAGTGTGGACACAGGAGCAGCTCCTTTGTTTCAGCTCTACAAACAAGGAAATGTTTCACCTCCCAAGGATGCCTAACCAGCCTCACAGATTGACAAGCATCCCCTGGGCGAAAGTGCAAAGCCTTGATGGCTCTCCTGTCTTTGTTTCAGAGCTGAGCAGAAAGAGGTTCCATAAAGCAAGTCTGTAGGCTGGAAAATGATGGCCTGAAGACTTGACATTTCTTAGCTTACGGTTTTTCTAAAGGAAAGAAAGAAAGGAGGGAGGGAAAGAAGGAAGAAACCCTCAAAATATCTTCAATTTAGCAATGTGTTTGCTGATTTATCCTAATCTTCGGAATATAGTTGCTGTCACTGTCAGTTTAACAAAGTCTGGAATCTCCAGCTAAGCAAGCTGCTGCCACGCCTGTGGATTATCTTGATTCTATTAACTGAGGTGTGGAGACTGATCTTACTTGTGAGAAGTAGCATCCCCTGGACAATGGTTTCTAAACCACACAGAACAGAGCAGCGAACAACAGTTTCTAAACCACACAAAACAGCAGGGAGCCCAGCATCAGGGCAAGCAGCCCTTGCTCTCTGCTTCCTAACTGTGGCTACAAAGTGAGCAGGGACTTTGACCTCCTGATACCTTGAGCTGCCTGCCATGATGGACTATGACTTGAACTGAGAACTAAATAAACCCCTTTTGCCGTAAGTTGTTTTCTCAAGGTATTTTATCATAGCAACAAGACAAGAAGCTCATACAGTTCACCAAATAGGCTAATTAAGCTCCCAAACCTACTAACCAGGTACTCAACCCGCTGCTTCTTGGTATTGCTTAATGACACATCATGCCAACTTTGTAACTAATGACTGCATTTGGCAACAGTGATGATGAAGGCTTCCGCAGCTTTCACTTATGCTCCATTTGATGAATGCAAATGGTTTGTCATCTAATTCCTTAGTATTAGTGACTTTTAGGTAAAACTATTGTGTGTTGTTAGTAGTCTCTCCTTTCAATGGAATAAGAGCTGTCTCATGTAGGCTGGTACTAGGAGGATCAAGGGTGATGTGATAACTCTACACACACAGAAAGCACGCATCTAATCCTTGTTCCTTCTTTTACAGGAACTGCAAGAAAACAAAGCTAAATATATTTTAAGAGGCCACATTATCTACCACGCTGATGAATAAATCTCTATTTTAAGTCACGGGCAATATGGCATGAGCTGTGGCCTCATGTGTTTATATGTTTATGTGTGCATTGTATGAAGACCTGCAGGTATGAGATGCATGTGCACATATATGTGCATGCATGTAGAGGCCAGAGGACAACTTTAGTTTTTGTCTCTCAGGTGCTTTCCAATTTGTTTTTTAAGAATAAGCATCTCACTGGCCGGAACTCACCAAGCAGGTTAGGCTAGGCCTCAAGAGTCTGTTTGTTTCTATCTCCCTAGTGTGCACCATCATGCTTGACTTTTTAATGTGTGTTCTAGGGGATCAAACTCAGGCAAGCACTTGACTGAGGGAGCCATTTTCCCAGCCCTATCCCACTCTTTATACACTAGAGACTCAAGGCTAAAGACACATATTAAGGATTTTCATGTCATCCAAGGATAATGCCCTTTAAGCAAAAAATAATTAACAAGCAAACAAATAAATAAGTAAAGCACTCTTGTTTTCAAAACGTACTCAAAGAAGATTGACCCAAACTAATTCTCTATCTCTTGTTTTTGGCTCCAGAGAACAGCCCTGTCTGATGCCTCCGGCTGCCAATTCTCAATAGAATCTAACCGACACACTCACACACTCAGGAGATCTGACATACAGGCACTCATCTTTCCGCAGGACTGAAGCCTACTGCCCTTGCTGGGCTTGTCTGTGCAAGTGGTCTTCCTGTAAGAAGACAGAGAAACAAGACAGCTTGGCTCCCAGCTAATATCCACTTTGACAGCTGCAATGAAGAGCCACACGGAATGAGAATGATGGACATGTCACAAAGCACATCAAGAGGATTTTCATGACAGCTGTCCCCAGAGAGTGCATCTATACACAGAAAGAGATCAGCTATCTGAAAGCATGGATACCACTTATAACAGACAATATCACAGTCAGGCAGACATAATTTATTGGTCGTCCCTGATCAGTATCTCTCCGGTCACAGTGAAAATCATTTTGTGCACCAAATAAACAATTTAAAATGCAGAAGAGAAAACATTCACTTTAAAAGACAATTTTCCCTTTCATCATAATGATAAATGTGGTTGATAAGGCTAGCTAGCATCTTCTTCCCAGCTTAGCGCCCCACCTCTGCTGGCATGAAAACAGGAAGAATTTGGATAAAAGCTCCTGGTGAAATCAGGCTTAAAGGATGATCCTGAAGTTGTAAAGCTCTCCAGCCAGAAGCTACAGCTGAACACCCAGCAAACTATGATGCATGCGTGACCTCTGGTGGTCCTGAGTATGAAGTCCAGTTTCCTATTTCCTTGTTCTGGGAATGAGTGCTCTTTCCAGCCCGATCATAGTCCTTATAAAGGGTTTCTGCAGTTAACTGACAGTCCCACCTCTGTCAACGTAGAGCTACATAAAGGAATCCAGCAGAAATGGACACTGTGGCACTCAGCATGAAACGACCTCTCCAAGTATATTTTGATTAATAGTTGGGGTCTTCTTCTGAACTTCTGCTCAACTTCAGATAACACAGGAGAGAAATCACGTGTGCTCAGACTTTATTTCTTGACCACTGGTTTCCTATACTCCTTGACAGCTAAGTTGGGCCCAAATGATCTCTTCTGCCTCATAGTCAATGAAAATGCCCCTTGACTTCTTTGGGCTAGCGTACATTAGAGTAGGTATAAGCCCACCAATCTACTGACATCACTATCCTGCAAAGCCTCATGATAAAACATAAGCAGGCTGAAGAAGTAGCTATGTTTGCATTGTGCTTATGTAGAATGCACAAATCCATAGACAGAATCTCCAACACCATAAAATAAAACAGGGCATGGAGACTCACCACCTCTAACCCAATCATTCAGGAGTATCAGAAATGTAAGGTAATCCACAGCTACATGCAGGTTCAAGGCCAGCCTGGGACACATAAGACCCTGTTCAAAATATGTCCCAAGTAATGTCTTATGCAATGGAAGTACCCTGGCTCCCAATGTTTTCTCTGGAAAACCATCACCTTAGAGAACTGCTGTAGTCTATACCAAGCTTGTCAGTGTTAAGCTGCTGAGACAGCCAGGTATGCTTTTAGCCAGACTAAACTATCCTACTAATTATAGATCACCATTGGAATGCAAAACCAGGAAAGCCTAGAATATTCACTGTAACTAAGTTCATATGGATATACCAAGATACAAGAAGAAACATCCTTCTGCATGTGAGTGTTTTTTAGGAACGAGGTGCCTGCCTTTCCTGTGTGTCAGTAACACAGAGACCAGAGAAACAGATCATACCACGCCTCTTCATGACTACATGTTACCCCCATTCATGCAATGAACAAGATCTGCATCCACACTTGGCAATCCCTCAACTGTAAACATTTTTTGAATGGTTTCTCATATTTGTCCTGGACACCCAGAACAATGGAACCCTAAGTCTGCAGTGTTAGCAATGCTGTGGGCTTCTAGATGTGTGATCAGAGATTAGGAAGAATCTTGATGGGGGAGCTGGAGAAAAACAGGATGAATTAGGACAAATACATAAAAGAATGCTTATCCCTGCAGTTTCGTGGCTCTAGGATTTAAACAGCAAATGTCTACCTTTGTGTCTCAACATGGCACAGGGAGATAACTGTGCTTTCCGAGGATGGCTCAATGTCTGCTGCTGCACCCCTCTTCAGAAATGCATTCACCCCTTTAGTAACTGGAAATAGTCCCAAGATGTATATAATTTCATGGATGGGAGAACACCAATCTCACAGAACTTAAATGGCACAACCATGTCATGCTTAAATTATGCAAAAATAAAGCTGCATGGAAGGGACAAGGGAGATCCCGGGGCGCGCTGTCATCTGCGCGCAACCAGATGGCCCACGGGGCTTCCAGAAGCCACCACTCAGCAAAGAAAGGGGGGAGAGGCTTGGAAGAACCCAAGCAGATCGCAAAGCTCTTGGGCAGATGCAGCTTTCCCTGGCTGTGGTGCTAGTCTGTGCCTCAGCTGGCATGAGAGCCACCTCCCCGCTGGGGAGGGCAAGTAAAGGTCTACGACAGGGCAGGGGCATGTTCCTTTCGTGTTCTCCAAACACAGAGGAGGTTAGAGTCACTGGTGCTATAGCTCTTTCAAGCTGACTTGGAACAATGTCATCCCCAGGAAAGCACATGCCCGTGACTTTCCCAAGACTAGGTTTGCAAGGTGTGGCACGCTGATTTTCTCAAAGGGTGGGGAGAGCCTTTTCATTCCACATTCAAACTCACCTACTGTATAACACAGAAAGGGGATTTTTTAAAAATGTAGGTGGGGGCAGTGAGAAAGCTCATCCAATAAAGGAACTTGTCACCATGTCTGGTGGCCTGAGTCCAATCCCTGGGACCTACATGGTGGTGGAAGGGGAGAACCAGGTGCTGAAGATGCCCTCTGGCGTCCACGCATGCATGTGGCACGTGCGCATCCACAAACATACACACTAATAAATAAACACAGTTGATGGAGTTTTTAAAAATCTAGGATGCATATACATAATGAGAAGCTTTCTTTAAAAAAAAAAAACTAGCAATTGAGGCAGGACATATTTTTGAAATACACAGCACCGAGAATACAGTTCATAGTCTCTGTTGAAATGTGCTTCGGATGGAAAAGATGGAAAAAATAAATTACTTAAAAATTTCACCTTTTGGTGTTTTTATTTGCGGGGGAGGGTCTGCTCTTTGTTGTTGCTACTCTTTCTGTTTTTCTGTTACAAGAAAGGCTGCCACACTGTAGCCCAGGTATGCTGGTTTGAATGACAATGCCCCCATAGGCTCATATAGACACATGCTTAGTCACCGCAGAGTGGAACTGTTTGGGAAGGATTAGGAGGTGCAGGTTTGCTAGGGAGGATGCGTCACTAGGTGAGAATCAGATGTGGTTCAATGCCACACCTTCCTCTCTGTTGCCATGCTCCCCTTCACGATGGTCATGGACACCAACACTCTGGGAAAATGAGCCCCAAATCAAATGCTTTCTTTTATATGTAACCTTGATGAAATTGATATGTCACAGCAATAGAAAAGCTGCTAAGACACCAGGCTGGCCTGGAATCCACCTTGGAGCCCAGGCTGCCTTTTCATTTCCAGTTCTCCTATTCTGGCTTCACAGACACTGAGTTTGGGCCACATATATGTCACCACATCTGCCTTAAAATTCTGACCCTTGGATAGTGAGAGGAGCACACATACATTTGTTTTTACTTTCCAATATGTTTGAAAAGTTCTTGGATGAACATGGATGGCTCTTACGTAATGAGGAAATATTTGGGTTAGTTTACTTTAACAATAAGAAAAAAATAATGTAAAAATAGAAAGAAACCTAATCCATTCCTTTAGTCCATTTATTCAAAATCATTTTTGGATATTTTTCCTTTTACCTGAAACTCTAAAATGGATCAACAACTGAGGGTTCCTTCTGTCCTCCTTAGCCTTAGTAGTCACCTTTCTAGTCCTTCCCAGTAGGGATTCAGTTCTGATGCATCTCACACGTGGCACAACCCAGCAACACTTGGCTTCTGTGTGTGGTTTATGTCTCTTGCTGTACTGTGCCCTGGTTCATCCATACTCCCTCACAGGATAGGACCCCTTTCTGCTGTGTGTTTACATCCCTGTCTATAGAGACCAGAGGACCACCTCAGCTGCCATCCTCAGAAATGCCACAGACCTCCTTGGAGATGGTCTCATTAGCCTGGAGTTCACTATTTACTCCAGGATGTCCAGCAAGACCCAAGGATCCGTGTTCACCATGCTCACCTCCCCAGGACACATGTAAACCACTATACACGGCTTCTTACATGCAGATTGGGGATCCAGCTCAGAGTCTCATGTTTGTACAGTAAAAATTTTTACTGACTGATCCCCCCCAGTGACCCTCTTGGCTTTGAAAAAAACTTTCTTTTTTAAAATTATGTATAGGGTTATGGGTGGGCTTGCACAGGTTCAGGTGTCCGTAGAGACCAGACACACCAGATCTCCTGGAGCTTGAGGTATAAAGAGCTATAAGTGTCCTGATATGGTTGCTGGGAAAAGAACGTGAGACCTTTGCGAGAGTATGAATTTTTGACCCCTCTCTCTGCTTTTTAAAAATTTGAACTACATATGAATTTTAAATTATCTCACAGTTCCTAATGAACGTATGCCATTATTACAATCTGTCAATCAAATTGCCATCAACAGTACCCATCAGTTATAAAGAGACAGCAGCTCTAAAGCCATACACTAAAGAGAAAAACCTCACTGATCACCAATGCAAGAACAATAACATCTCCTGGCTCCGTTTCTATCAGCTAAGAAGCAGAGTAAGAAGGAACAGCAATCACATACAAAAGGACTCCACCATGTTTACCTAGAGTCCCTATGAGGAGTTGGGGAGATGGTTTTGTGGACAAGAGTGCTGGCTGTTCAAGCAGGAGGACCCAAGTTCAGACCCCAAGCCCTCACAGGAAAAGCTAGATGCAGCTAAATGCATGGCTGTAAATCCAGCACAGAACGGGGACAGGGACAGGCTGGGGCTTGTTGGCAGTCAGCTAAACTCCAGGTTCAGTGAGAACCAGGTGGGGAGCCGCAGACCAAAACCACTGGTACCTGCAGGTACTGCCACACATGTGTGTATAGACTACACACATCTACATTTGCATCCTCAATAGAACCCCTTTCAGTACCTGAAAGAGGTCTGGGAACAAAGGAAGTGATAAACTGTGTGTGTATATATATAGTGTGTGTGTATATGTGTCTGTGTGTGTGCATGCACATATGTGTGTATATTATCATGTTTGTGCATGCATGTGGAGGCCAAAAGACAACCTCAAGTGTCATCCTCGGGACACCATACACCTCCTGAGAAAGGTCTCTCCGTGACTTAGAGCCTATCTTTTAGACTATATGCCTAGCCACTGAGACCCAGAAATCCATCTGTCTCTAGCTCCCCAGGACTAGGGTTACAAGTGTGTATGACCACACCCAGCATGTTGCTGGGGATTAAACTTGGGTCCTAGTGCTTTCAAGGCAATCTCTTTGACAACTGAGCCATCCCCCAAACTCAGCTGCACACTCTTTCTGAGACTCACTTTACTTCTTCGTCAAAATGGTACTGACACTACCTTCCGCATTGGTTAATGTGGTTATTACTCTGAAAGAAATCAGCAAAGATATAGCTTGTATGTGATCTGTACAGATGACATGCGGTTCCCTGGCATTCAGTTTCTCCCCTCAGACAAAGGAAATGGCTCGAGGAGAGATGGTCTTTCAGGGAAGGCTTCTGCTTCCNAAAAAAAGCTGATTCCTCAGTCTCTCAGTCTCGGTGATGCAATTACAGCTCATGGTAATTCATTGCAGGGACATGGCTATTGTGTACTCTTTGAGCTAGTCTTCCATTTCTTCCTCCAGGGCCCCAGATCAACTTCTAGGTCACCGATGGAGAAGCCTGCCTCCAGCCCACACCGCAGCCCTTATCTCACCCGCAGAGTCAGCAGGCCTGCTTTTCAAGGACAGAGGCCATTGCAGCCCTGGAAGTAATTGATAGCTCCATGCTTCCTTCCACTGCAGCAATTTCGAAGATGGCACAGAGCTGATGATGTTTGCAGGACTGAAGTTCAGGGGGCTGGCCTTGACCAGCAATTGATTGTCTCTTGATATTCCTTCTCCGCTGATACTTAAGCCGGGAGGAGGGAGGGGAAGCCATCTGCCCTTGGTGGCTGCTCAGGCAAATTAAAGTAAGCAAGCAAATAAATAAATAAATAAATACAAATGTTACCTGGAGCCATACCTGTTTTCCTTTCAGCTAATTAAAACAGCATCTGGAGGCAAGCTTTGGTTTCTTGGTTGCACACTGCCACCTACTGACTGTTTGTGTCATGACACTAGCAGCCCACTTGCTCTATGCATAAGTTTAGCGCCCTTGTGCCCTGGTGTATTTAGATTCAGAGCCTGAAGTAAAAGTATGAAAGCATTCAAATAGCCCTGAAGACCACAAGGAAATCCAGTGTCCTCTGTGCTTGATTATACACTGCAAAAATTAAAACCCATACATTTAAAGAGTCAGTCACAGGCCTGTCACTAATGCCCAGCTTCTTATGTATGTTTTTTCTCTCGGGTGTGTGTATGTTTACCTGTGTGTACACAAATATAAAATGGTTATAATACTACCTAATGCATATAGTAATTTTAGTAAATAACATTAATTTTATATATCCAAACTAATTCACATGGCAGAAAGTATGAGAAATATTATCCATGAGGGCATACACATAAGTGATATCTTTATATGTGTCTATCACACGTGTATATAAGTGTGTGTTGTGTGTGTATGTGAATGGCTTGGTCTTGTGTTATTCCAATTTACAACAGGTTGTAGCTTTATGTTCTCTCAGCACCCCAGAATGTCTTCTAAAGACAGTTTTCTACGTAACTACAAGTTGATTACACACTTAAGAAATTGCACTTTAATGCAAAATTCAACCTAGTGCCAGCATCGTCACATCACAGTGGTCACTTGGAACCTTCAGAGCATTAATTCCAGGCTGTGTTCAGCTGAGCTCTTTTTGCTTCTTTTATTTCACCACAGCTCTTTGCTCCTCACTGGCTTTTTAAAAATCATGTCTGTGTGTTCATGTGTGAGTGTTTGTGTTTGTCTGTCTGTCTGTGTGTGTTCGTGTGTCTGTGTGTCTGTGTGCATGTTGCATGCACGTATGTAAACAGCAGAGGTCCTTGTTAGTGGTCTTTATTGCTTTCCACTTTAACCACTGACTTGGTTAGAAGGCTCGCCATTGAGCCCCAGAGATGCTTCTCTGCCTGCCTCCCCCTGCCATGACTAGAAGAGCCCATCTTCCATCTTCACACTTGGCATTCTTACACCGGGGCTGGGGGTGAAACAAGAGCCTTCACGTTTCATGGCAGCACTTTCCTGAGTAAGTCATATGTCCCTCTAGCCTCACTGCTTGGTCGTGCTGGGCTGCCTGGCCAGTGAGACCCGGATGTCTAAGCTCTGTATCTGCAGGGCTGGGGATGGAGCGATGACCACCCCTTTATGTGAGTTTTAGATCTCAAACTTGGGTTCTCATGCTTGTGTGGCAGGCACCTTACCAACTGGCCCGTGTCTCCAGCCCCTCTTTCTTTTCCTTTCTTTCTTCTTCCTTTGGCTTTGTTTTGTTTTGAAAACACATTGTAAAAAGTTCACACTGAAACACCAAAGAAAAGCTACATTAATGATAACACTACTGTTATCTTCAAATGGGGACACTTTTGCCTGATGGGACATACGGGACTCATTGGCGACAGTCTGGGATTTCAGATTGGGAGAATAAGACACTTGCATCTGCAGCATGTCTGTCGTGTGTGTGTGTGTGTGTGTGTGTGTGTAGGTCAGAGATCCTGCACGACACCAAAGGAAAACTCCAGGCCATTATCGATGACAGATACGTCCACTGTAATTAGCAGCAAATTCCCACTTTTACTCTCTTGAAAATGAAGTACCTCCTCAATTTTGCTTGTAGTTTAAACAGGGAACAACGGAGCTGCGCCTAGAAGTGGCGCCTCTTGTGGCCAGTTTTGAGAACTGCACCCAAGAACTTGATTCTCATTAAGGCACTGAGACTGGTCGGGAGCTGAGATTAGCAGCAGGGTCTCAAGCAGCTGGTGTGTCGTGATGCTGTTATTTCACAGTACAGAGGTGAGGGTGGAATTACAGAGAGGAAAGTTATGTGACCCGCACAATCACGTGACCAACAGACATTTAATTTACTTGACAAAGGTGTGTTGGTGGTAGCAAAAGGGCTTGGTTTCCTGAGTCTGTAGAGGGGAAGGAAGCAGCCTTGTTTTCGTGTGTTTACATCTTTAACCAACAGACTGAAATAAGTGTATTTGGTTATTTTGATGGTTTTTCCCATTAAACATCTTATAGTGATGGAAAGACAAGTATACACACATCTCCTGCTCTGAAAACAGGGCCGAGCACACACATTCATCATTTGGCTGCTCTCTGCGTTCTACTGTGGGCAACTCGCCATCCAGGGAGGCAACGAAGGATTTTTACCAAGACTGGGTTAGAATATAAAGTGTTGCTGACTCGGAGACTAGTACAAAGACTTGAACTGTTCTATAAGTTATGTTAAAAGTTCCAAAGGTCCAAACAGTGTCATGCGCCATCTGCTTTCGTATTGTGTTATTTGTGTGAGAACTGACTGAATTCCGCCCTCACCATGAAGGTCCAGTACAATCAGACAGTTCATTCAGAAACATACATATATTTTAATAATTATATATATAATTTTAATATTACAGCACTTATTGGCTAGAGTGCAAAACCCACTTCCCACTGTTTTCTATTTTATACAGGGAAAACATAACAAGTTAAATTATAACGGTAGAGGCTACTCACATCAGGTATTGTCACTAGTGCCTGTTTCCTAATGGATTTAGCTCGGACACTGGAAAGGATGAGATTCTAAGCCCCACATGTGTAGTTCCTGTAAATGAGAACCTACTACCTCATCCATGAAGAAGTCAAAGAAGATGAAGGGTACCAGTTGCCATAGTTGCAATTTCATCAATCCCTGAGGATTGGGAAGCTCCGCCCTAATTGCTATATTGGCGCTTTTTGTTCTCAACCAATATCCAAGGTGGTCATTCTCTTGCAACCCCATCTTATGAAAGAGGAAGTCACAGGTAAGACAGACCTAATGCCTACGACTTCTCTAAGTCCATATTATGAAGGATTGTACTGAGCCATGTTCCAGTCCAAAATATCAACTCTGAACCACCCATCCTGGCTTCTCGCACAAAGCATTGCTTCAATAAACTCAATGAGTACATCAGGCAAAGCTCAGAAAGTAAAAAAGGATTCTAGTATTTGTTTATAGAGTATATTCTAGTATTCTCTGTCTGTCTGTCTGTCTGTCTCTCTCTCTCTCTCTCTCTCTCTCTCTCAACAGCTGACAAACAGAAATGTGAAGCAGGAAGAATGGAGCTCACACACTCAGGCAGGAAATGCTTGGCTTCCTCAAGAAGCACACACAGTGTCCCTGGATGACTGTGTTGTCAGTTTGGACTTAGGGGATCCTCTGTTTCTAAATTTCAAAGTTTGATTGGAGGATGTGATCAAAGGAAATTAGAAGCATCCAGTACATCTGTACACAACATAGAAAAATGACCAAGCTACATCCTGAGGTGTCAGGGGCACTGGGAGTGTTTACCCCAGGCAGAGAAGCATCATTCCACCTGTGACTTCCATCTCAGGACACAGAGGGGCATCATCTCCCTGACAGAGGACCTTTCTCTTATACCCGAAGAACCTACTATAGAGAGCCACAGCTGGTCAAAACACAGGAAGTGGCAATGTGGTGCCCAAGCCCCGTTGGTACAATAGCAACACAATCCATATACCTGAGACCCAGGCAACATCTCAGAAGGGTCAGAGACATTGGGAGAGCCAGAGAACGCGAAAGACTGCTGCTACGTGGTGTCTCCTGCACACAACAGGGAGGCTTCACCCGTGGAATCTCAGTGATATGATTGCATAAACAAGACCCACGCAGTCATCACACCAGTTAACACGCTAACATGTATGGGGGGGGATTTTCCAAAGCCTACCCCTAGATGAAGAATTATAGACTGTCAATGACTTCTAACAGTGGGGGAGGGAACCAGTTTATTTCAAGAACAAGCCTCTAAATGTGTTTAGCTATAAACTCACGCACATATACACATACAAGCAACACAAGCCTCAGTAGAATATATATATTATATAGAGAGAATATATATGTATTATGTATTATATATATATGAAAAAGTTATAAACTTCAGAGGGAGGAGGAACATGGAAGGACCCTAATGTCAAAGAGGGGATGTAATGAGTTAGAAAATGATACAAATACTCTGCACTCATGCATGGAATTCTAAAAACATGAATTTAAGATAACAAGGCAAAAGAACAAGTAAAACTTACAAAAAACCGAATGTGATGAAAAAGCATAATCTAGACATGATTATGAGGCTCGGGAAGATAAACTGAGTCTGAGCCATGAAGAGATGCAGTGATGTTGGAGGAAGCATGGAGAAGTCCCCCTGCCCAGCATGACAGGAACATCTTCTGGGCTGGGCTACCTACACAACGTGAGCTCACCTTACCATGGTGCTCACTACATGCCTTTCAATGGGCTTCTTTCTGCTATAATAAGTTTTCAGGGCACTACCTGGTAATATTATCAAAGCACAAATCTGCCACAAATAGACCGTCAGATTAAATGAATTGAAAACGGCGACATTCCGCACTTATTAAGTATTAAGTCCTCATGTGCTTTTCTGGCTGCTGGAAGCTTGGTTCTCTGTTCAGAGAGACTCGTGAGCGTGAGAGTGATGCTGGAGACGTAACCGTGATGGGCTGTCACTCCAACACATGGCTGATGGAAAGGGCTTGAAAGGGAGATGATATTCTTGCTGTGTGGCTCAGTCATGTTTCACAACACCCTGCACACCTCCCAGATCACTTGGCTTCAGAGGGTTAGACTCAGGTTTCAGCTGGAAACGCCCCCATAAGTCACTGGGTGAGCCACCAGGCCTCAGCTGGCCTCCTGGATGAGCTACACAGTGAGCCCCGTCAAATATTCATGGCCAATGATTAACTTCCAGAGCTCAGATGGGGAAAGCAAGAGCTGCTATCAATCAGTTGGAGCCTCTACTCTAAAAAACAAGGGGCTTAAAGGATTCCCTCCATCCATTCCATGCTCTCTGTGTGTTAGCCATGTATGGTACGTCTTAGAAGCACATCACTAAAGGAAAAGTCTATTATATATCCTCAAAAGACTGGAAACTCTTTTGTCATTGGAAAACCTCTGGGATCCTTCCACTCTCTTCTTTTTGCTGCTGTATTTTTTGTTTTGTTTTAATTGGCAAAAAGAAATGAAAATATAGATGTAGGCACCATCTACTACATACCTGTTACTTCTCATTGTGACCAAAACACTTGGCATAGATAAAGTAAAGAAGAAAGCATTAATTTGAGCTCATGGCCTCGGAGGGTTCAGTCAGTCATGGACAGGAGGACATGCTGGACAAGAGGAGCTGTCTACTTCACAGCAAGCTGGGAAACAGAGAGAGGATGCTAACATATATCTGGCTTTTTCTTTTCTTCCCCTTTACTCTACTTGGATTCTCAGCTCATCTATAATAATTTTTATGTAGACTACAGAGTGTAAATGTATAGAATAAAAGAAAATACATTAGCTAAGTGAATTTCATTTATTCTCCCTGCCTCTCCTGAGAGAAACATGGCTGAAGTCACCCATTTCCTGCTCCACATTGGCACTGATGTTCTGTTTGGTCACTCGGTGCTCAACCTGTCCAGTAACACATGAAAGTTCTTCCTTAACATTATAACAGACTAGAGGCTGGGGAGATGCTTCGGTTGACAACATGCTTGTTTCACAAGTACCCATGTATGCTAGTTGTGGAGATGTGTGCCCCTGAGCTCCTCACTGCATATGTAGGGGCAATAGAATACCTGGGAATCACTTGATGATCAGACTGGCTAGTCAAATCAGTGAGCTCCAGGCTGAATGAGACACTCCACATCAAAAGCAAGATGAAGAAATATAGAGGATGAAATTCAGTGTTGAGCTCCAGCTCTGCACATACATGTATACACATAGGCACACCTACACAGACAAATACAAACACATACACACAGCAGCCTTTATAAAAAAAAAACCACTCATTAGGCAAGCATAGTTGGTAGACATATAAAACCTTTGCTATTCCTGTGCAATGTCCCTTTGTATTAACCATCTTTGTTGCAATGTCACATGGTAAACAGCTCACTAACTTTAAAGTCAAGAAAACAGATGCAAAGATCTCACTGCCTGTCTGTTCATGGACAGAGCCATCCAATGCTGGAGTGGCCTAAACTTTTCTCCTAATCAAAGCCACATTTTTAATGAGATTTGATCTTTGATTGGAAGTGTAAGGCTGCATAATGAACTTCTGGATCATTACGCTGCTCCAGGCTTAATTTTTATTTAATTTCAGTCCCCTGATGTTTGTGATATAAAGTTCTTAATTTGTGTTGAATCTTTAAAACTTTCTCTTTTGGATCTTTGATGTCAGTTGCCTTTTGGGGGGCAATAAGTCTATTTTGAACTTAAGAGTGATGAAATAAAAAATTCTAGTTTCCATAGAGGCATATCATTTCTGTCTACATCTTTGAACATGCCCACATTGCTATCAGCCTATTGGTCCCATATTACAGAGAGCTTTTAAGTAATGTCAAATGTGTTAGATGCCCCTAATTTGAAGAATGCCTGTATGAGCAATAGAATATCTACTGTCTTTGGCCAAGCAAACTTTGGTACAGACTCTAGATTCGGTAGCCACCCACTGTGTGACTCAGTATTCAATGTCATCTTATACCTTATGGTCTGACTTTGTTATTTGTTCTCATGTATGTGTGCATGCATATACGCATGCACACATGTTTGGTTTGTGCAGAAACCAAGCGAATTAATATCTAGATAAGAGCCAGTTCTCTTGAGCCGCAGGGTATCAACCACTTGCAAGTCCTCCTACTCTCAGACACACCCTGAAATGCCAACACAGCCTCCTGCAACCTACACAATGATGGAGAATTTACTCTGAACCAGGATCTCTGTGACCAGACTCACGTGGGTTAGGAACTATCACTGTAATGCAGAAACACTCTGGAATTTATAGGAAGATGACATGGTATCTGATTCTTCAAATCATGGGGGACCTTTGTCCAAGGATCCAGTGACTTCAATTTCTCTTTCTCAGCGTACTATTCTCAAGCATACCTACATGAACAAGAAGGCTTCTCAGCTGTCCTCCAAGCTCTTTGTAATATGGCCACATTGAAGTAGGGGCATGTGTGAAATAAGTGTGTGGTAGGTACATGTAAATTCACATGCTGTTGGTGTGTGGTGCGCCCAGCAGTACATACATGTGTGTACAACGTGTGCATATGTGATATGTGGACATGAGTGCACATGTAGTATATATACCTGCTGTGCATATGTGTATGTACAAGCTATACTAGTGTGAGTATATATGTGATATGTAGATATGTGTGCATATGTTACTGTACATGACATGGTGTGTTTGTGCTACATCTATGACTGATCTTCTAGGTTGCTCTGCTCCACTAGGGAATGTATAAGTTTCTCAGAGCTGCTACAACAAATGGCCATGATCACAGCCCAGGGCAATTCCTTAAGATTCTGGAACCTGAGTATCTAAAACCAGGGCTCCAGAAGAACTGTTCTTTCCTTTCTTCTTCCTGACTTAACAGTGATCCTCTGTCACAGGTTCCTTGGATTGACTCTGCATCACTCTGACATCCATGTCTATCTCCATTGCTGCATCCTTCTTCTTTTTGTATTCCGTGTCTCTGAACCATCTCCTCCTCGATTTGGGGCCTTCTGGAGCCTACGAAGCAGTTATGTACCTGTGTGAGATGCTGTCAGAAATAAAACTCAATTTCTTCATTATTTTCCTCCCTTCTTGCCTCTCTTCTCCCTTCCTTCTATTTACCCCTCATCTAAAATGTCCTCTCCCATTAAAAACATAATTAGTTTAAAAAATAAAACGTGCTCTTTTTTTTTGTTTGTTTTGGGACAGGGTTTCTCTGTGTAACAACCCTAGCTGTCTTGGAACTTGCTCTTGTAGACCCAGGCTGTTCTTGAACTCACAGAGATCTGCCTGCCTCTGCCTCCCAAGTGCTGGGATTTAAGTCATGTGCTACTACCTCCTGGCAATCTTAAATGTTCTTATCAAACACCTTTACACACAAAGAAAGAATAGAAAAGCCAAGCATAACTGCTTATTGGTAACCCAAGATCTTGGGAGGGAAAGACAGGAGGATTTTAAAATGACTAGCCTGTACTCCATAATGTAACATATTGCAAGAGGATGCAAGAGAAAAAGGAACCGAAAGAGAGAGAGAAACAGAGACAGAGACAGACAGATGATGGTTATATTAATTATCCTGCATCTTGATTATGGAATTACTTCACAATACATATGAATATCAATAGAATATGTTTATACCTGAAGTATACAAAGATTTTTATTTGGCAACTCTACATGAAGAAATCTGGAAAGATGATAAAACAACTGCATACCAATGGGGAAAAGCTAGCAAACTGATTTTTACCGGCTCACCATAGGAAATGGAGAGCTGTGTGCTGTGAGCGTCCATGGACACAGGGACATCATCCTAGAGGCATGCCTCCCTCAGCCTCCCCCAAGTTCTGCTGATGTTGCCTGAGGTCCCATCAACAGTCATTTTAGCAACCTAGTTGCTGAGATGGATGGCATCGTCTCAGGGGTTTCTGACCTTCATCAATAGGAAGAAAATTTCAGCTGAACCCTGCAAAAATGCCAGGACAACATAAATCACGTTTGGACAGCCTGTGCTTTCTATCTAACGAGTGAAGACACCCAATCATACATTAAGACCTGGATAATAAAATGAACCAACAGAAGAGAAAGAAAAATTAATTAGCGCTCACTCTACTCATCGTTTAAAAAGCTACTGGCCTTTTAGTTGTTTTTTTTTCCTATTAAGAAAAAGAGATGACAGAACTGTCCTCAAAAAAAATAG
>LOEQ01013772.1:2646-22235 GCA_001685075.1 Bramus lutescens | reverse complement strand
AATGGGAGGGAAATTGGAGGAGGGGAGGAGGTGGAAATTTTTAATAAAAAAGAAAAAGAAATCATCTGAGAAAAGGTTACTTCACTTCATTCGAAAGGACAGTTCCTGACAGCTATGACAGCAAAGGCACCGGAGTCCGTTTATTAGCTAGCTGTGTCATTCAGCAGTTGTGCACAAGTTTGTCTTATACTTAGCTTTTGAACTCCTATCCTTTGAATATTTTACTCGCTCTACTATGAATACTTGTAATCCTTTATAATTTGACTCTTCGATTCTGGGAGAATTGCTTTCTCGTTACTGTGCGTCACTGAATGATGTGTTCAGAAGGTGGCTGTCAGAGCTCCTTTCCATATCCACTCTCTCCTCACTGGCAAGCCTCACCACCACTGCTCGTCAAGGGTCCTCATTACGCTCTTTCCAAACTATTACAACAGTTTTTCTCAAGATGTCTAATTCTCTTTCTTCCTGTCCATTTTATTCTACTCACAACTGCCAGTTTAATCTTCTCTGACCAAGCTCTGATTACAACCCTCCCCTGATAATCAAATTTCATTAACTTCTGATTGCTTATCCAGAACAGAACCATGACTGAAGTTGTACTTCAAGGCCATGCAAAACTCCCTAGTTTTCCAAATGTCTCTTCCTATGTATTGAGTAACTGAGATGCTTGCCTAGTGATAAATCTGGCCCCTGCTCCCTGGGACTTTAATTCTTTTCGCTTTAGTTACAGCTGCCAGCCTTCCTACTGTGCTATATAACAAAAGATAAGCAACAGTTATTATGCATAATGCATTGCAATGTTTCAAATAGAGACATGGGGTTTTCACATCAGGAAGTCCAGCATTGCTATTATGCAAAGTGGAATTTCAAGTTTTAATAAACAAAAGCTTGGAGAACAGACAGATGTGTTAGTGGTTATCACTCTGTTAGTAAAGTCACAATGGCAATGGATAGCATCCAAAGACAACATGACACCACATAAGTTCACAGAAAACTAAATAGTGCTGGAGATTGGTTAGTTACCAATGGTGGTCATTGCTTCCTTCACTGTCTCTTTCTCTCTCATAAGTCAATTTGACCAACAATTTTTCCTCAACCAAAGAAAAAGTCTTGTTAAGGGAGCACACATATAGAAGGCAGGTTTTCTCAAGTGGCTGGGGCAATAAATCTTCATTATTATGTATTTATTTCTCCTTGTTTTTCTGACTTCTGTAAGTCAATGAATATGTCACAAAACTTAGTAAAGGAGGGATGATATCAACACATAACATGTCCTAATGGAACTGAAAGATTCAAGGAAAGACAGACTCAGAAAAAAAAAACTTACTAAAAGTGGTAGTTAGTATAATATCACACTTTGACACCAATGGGAAAATAAAGGGAGATGAGAGTGTATTCAGGGGACAAAAGGCATGAAGAATTATGGAGATATCCTATGAATTGGTCCTAAAATCCAATGTAAAGATAATCTGAGAAGATGCCCAAGTCAAGATTCATGAAGACCAAAGCTGTGACATGTTCTGAGAGCAAGACAGAAATGGGAACAGTCTGAAAACAATGTTGATGTCAGATATGCTGTGACATGACACAGACATAGCTCCAAACTGCCACCCTTAGCAGCCGCGGGAACATCCTCAGAATCTTAGAGATCTTGACTCAGACTAAGCCAGGATTAGTAGTTATAGCTGACCCTGAAAAGAATTTAAGGATTAGCTAGAATGATGAAACACAGCTGATGGCTTCATTAAAGACATTCTAGTATAGGTATAAGCATGAGGGTTAAGAGACAAAGAGAAGCACTCCAGAAGAAGGCAGGGCACAACCAAGAACATGAGTGTGGGTTTCACAGAGATGGAGATGCACTTAAGCACAAGGTTTGGGCTCCTCCAGCAAGAGTTATAGTCAATTATTCTTATATAACTTTATAAACTTTTGAAGTATCTCAAGTTGTGAAGAAACATTCTTTTTTATTTTCTTTTTGCTAAGAAAGATGAGTGATACTCTGATATCAGGAGATATTATGCAGGGGATTATATTTAATATAGTAAATTCAGATGCCACTAGAACTGCAAAATGATTTTAGTAGACATCCTTTCCTTAAAAATGGTGATCTTGGTAAGATACCCAGAAAATTGAAGGCTAATGCCAAGAAGGGAAAGGAGCTTAGATAGTCGTTATGTTAGGATACTTGTTCCTCTGCGGAGAGCCTTCAATCAGATTGCAGAGTAAGAGGCCCCTCTTGTGTCCCCCAAGTTTTCCTTCTCTTGTGTCTTGCCTCAATTAGTTATCACCTATGACTTGTTAAAGAGGATGGAACCTCGTTTGTGAACGTGGTGAATATTTCACTTTCCACTCAAACAGAGAAATTGCTTACTTTATAAAAGACAAACCTGATGACAGCTGTAGATGGAGTAAAGGCCCAGAAGATGAAAAGGTAACTCCATGGGAACATTGCCAGTCAGATCCAAAGTAAGAACATTGAGGACTTCCAGCAAAATGGTGAAAACTGCTAAAAGGGGACTGGCAAGATGTTTCAGTACATATACTGAATGAGCACCTGAGTTCATCATTGAGGACTGTATAAGAATGTATGATGCCACTGTGTGGAGCCTGTGATGTAATGTATGCTGGAGAGACAGAACCAAGATGATCTCTGGTGCTTGATGGCCAGTTGGTCTATCCTAATCAATGAGTTTCAGGTTTTTTTTTAAATATTTATTTATTTATTATGTATGCAGCATTCTTTCCATGTATGCCTGTAGGCCAGAAGAGGGCAACAGACCTCATTACAGATGGTGTGAGCCACCATGTGGTTGCTGGGAATTGAACTCAGGACCTTTGGAAGAGTAGGCATTGCTCTTACCCTCTGAGCCATCTCTCCAGCCCATGACTTTCAGTTTTAATGATAGGCACTATTCCAGAAATACAATGGAGAGAAATTAAATATGATGCAGCACACTAACCTCCTTCCACCTTCCAAATAAGCAGACACTCATGTGTAGGCATAGCCATGAATACATGAGAACACATATAAAATGCTACAATGAACTGTTAATATTTAGCATATATTGAATATTCTCCAATGCCATCAATGTGCTTGAAATTAGCCATATTTCTAAGGACCTTTTAATTACCTTTAAATAGTTCTGTATCTCCTTTATAGAAGAACAAATAGTTCCAAAAGCATTGAATTTATTTCTACTTTGACCCATTCTGTTATATTTTATAGCAAATAAGTGGAGAAGCTGAAGGAGAGGAGGGGAATTGACATAGTCCACAGCATGTACCCATAGTAGGGATAATATACTTTGGACAACTTCCAATTACCATTAAGATAGTACTGGAAAGATAATTGGGATTCTTCTATGTCCACGTGCTGGGGGTAAGCCAATTTGATCTAGCCATAGTATACCAGTATATGGATCTCAGAAACATATTGTTAGGAATTTTATAAAGCAGGCATTAACAAACTGCGACACATGACTACCAACTCATTTTTTTTTGTCATCAAAGCTTTATTGGAACCCACTCATACCCATTTGTTTTTATACTGCTTGGTACTATTTCCCACAGCAAAGGCACGGCTGAATAGTTACAACGAGACTGTCTTGTCTCCAAAGCCCAATATCTTTACCATCTGGCCTTTATAGAAAACATTTGTCAATCCATGCTGGAAAGTATGAAATGGACAAAATCCATCTTTGCTCTTAGAATTGAGGATGATGGGGTCTTTGAAGGGGAAGAGATGCTGTAGTAATCAGAGAAGAGCAGAACACATACCCACATACCAGTTCTTGGGTACCAGAGCTGTTCTGCTACTTTTACTAACCTTACAACTAAGGTTTGTGCTTGTTTATACAGGGAAACAGTACCAAGTTTTAGTACATTTAGTAAAAAAAAAATGCTGCTTAAAACAATCTTAACGCAGTAAGATGGCTCAGGAGGTAAAGGCTCCTGCCGCCAAGCCTGACAACAACGTTTGATCCCAGGGTCCCAAATAGTGTATAAACAGACATGATTCCCACAGTAAGTCCTCTACCCTCTACAGTCAGGCGTCACACACAAATTTCCCTCATTACTCTACTAAATGAATATATAAGGAGTAAAATGAAACAATACTGAGATGATCAAAAAAAAACCATAAATCCCAATAAATGTTTTCAATTTTCTTCTTTTGAACATCCAAAGAAGACCATGTTATGGCTGTCTGATTTAGAGCAGATACTGATAAATTCTACAGATATCAATAGGTAGAGGCAGCATGCAAAAGGACCTGTTTATTGGATGTGATTCTTGCCAAAAACCTTCTTTGTTTTGTACCAGTATTTCCCATATCTTTTCTGCCCTGGTAGAGAGATCTCAGTGGTTACTTCACTCTTCTTAAATGTGCTTGTAGAAACCCAATTTCTTTGAATGTCATATATGACTCAATCAGCCTATAAGCTCTGTCTACTTAGTAAGTCGATTCTTCATTGACATCATTATGAACTCCACTTGAAAATATGGTAGGCAGGTCAATCACACATCATGTCTAGCATTCCTGTAGGTGCTAAGCAAAGCCGAAACTCCTCTTTCTAAGATCTGTAACAATGACTAGGCATGCACATTGAATCAAGGAAAAAAAAAAGGTGGTCATCTGCCAAGTTCCCAAGAGTGCCTCCTTGATGGGGAAACCTTGTTAGCCAATTATATTTAAGAGGTGGATCCAAGTTAAGGTGTGGCTTTCTGGGACCAGGAGAGAAAAGCAGGCACAGGACCCAGATGCACTCTCTGTGTGGTTCCCCTGCAGCACAGCTGAGCTTGGACTTCCATTCCTGTTGTATGAGTTTTCCCCTTATAATAAATCAAAATACAATTATTTTATTTTCTAGCTAACCTGGTTATTTCCCGAATTGAGCTAATGCCTATACTCCCTCAAGACTTGCTCCCCTCTGGCTGTGTCTTACCATTCATATTTCTCTCTAAGATAAAATAAGAGAAGCTGGAGCTCATAAGTCTTGAAATATTTTATGTGCTGTACTCCAGCATGCCAACTTTCCAAACTGGAGATACATTCCTTTAGGTCACCACCTGTGAGCTGCCAGGACAGTGCATGAATCCATTTCTAGTTGTCAATCAGTTGGCTAACAGGTTGTGATACACAGGAGCACCTGGAAGCTGGGCAAATGTCTAAGGAAGCCTTCAGTCTTCCCAAAGAGCACTGACTTGCAACAGCAGTTTCTGCCACCAGTAGAGGACTAGATCAAGCAATGCATGTGTCCAAGCCAACAGGAGGTTAATGTCTCACTTATAAACAGCCAATCAGTTGTGGAACATTAAAATGAACTTTCTAATTTTCTAATCCAACTACAGTGGGAAATACGTATACATACATATATACATATATATTATTGACAAGGGGCAGCTATAGAACATTAGCAAGAACATGTTTGATTTGGAAATACTGTAGGACATGGGAGTCAACAAATTTGACAAGCATATGAATCATTTTGACTTTTTAATTCAAAGTTTATGATAAAGAACTTTCCAATTTAAAAACATCATACATGAACTTTAAGATAATCAAGCACTCAGAGTAGGAGAAATATTCCTTCCAAAAGAAGAGCAGACCAGCTGGTTGCCACTACTACCAAGTGGTATGTTTTTAAAACATGCATACAGGGACTGGAGAGATGGCTCAGAGATTAAAAGCACTGATTGTTCTTCCAGAGGTCCTGAGTTCAATTCCCAGCAACTACATGTTGGCTCACAGCCACCTGTAATAAAATCTGGTGCCAACATCTGGCCTGCAGGGACACATGCAGGCAGAACATTGTATACATAATAAATAAATTTAAAAAACAAAAAGGGGATTCCTCCAAAAAATACTCATGCATACAATTAACATACAGACTGAAGAGGTTATATTTAGAAACACATATATATGTATGTATATACACTAGTATATGTACTAGTGTATAAAAACAGTCAGTTTACAAAAGACCATTACTTGAAGAAGAGTAAGGAAAGATGTGTGGGAAGATTTGAAGGGAGGACAAAGAAAGAGAAAATGTTATTACATTATAGTTTTAAAATAGTAGGGAAAAAGAAAGAAAAACAAACTAAGTTTTGTTCATATGTTGGAGCACAAATGAAGCCAGACCATTATTTGTCTCAGGATATAGACTCCATAATTACAGACCAGGCAGGACTGTTATGAAGTATGGGAGCTTATGAAGGAACATTTTAGAAAGTGAACTAGTTGTATACTACCTTGAATGGGAAGCATATATAAGCTAAAATAATGCATTACCTTGTTTACACTCAACTATCCCAAACTTAAATAAAAAGTTTAGGTGCCTTGAGAGGGCATGGAAGCACACCTATCCCATAGCAATGACCAAGGACTATCTTTGCTTTCCATTTTAATGACCAGAATCATTGTCACCACAGGTAAGTTTACATCATGAGCATTTGCCTCGGTCTAGAAAGAACCTTATCAACTACATGTTGAAGGTGCCCTCTCTACATGCTTAAGGAAGAACCTTAGCCATATTTGACCTAAATAAGTTGCTATCATCTCACTAACACAAGTGGCTCCACCAGGAGCTCAATCAATGCCTAATCAAATACACTAGCAATTTGCCACTACTGTCTATTCCTGTTTATGTTTCAAAGAGTTTCTTCTTCAAATCTATTATCAAACATTAGCTAGTTTATCTTTGACAGAGAGAAGTCATATATGTGGTCCTGTTCATATCTAAAAAGGACAATCACAAAAGACAGTCAAACATGATAAAATTCTTCTCCAGCTTTTTCCCATCACTAGCTGCTTGACCTAATGTCATGTCCCTGATTTAACATGTGTCAGATGTGATGTATTAACCTAAGTTTTGCCCAGTGAGTTCAGAATATTTGGTTTGGAGAGTTTACTATTGAAGCATGCTTGTGAAGAATGTGTTTTTTTTATTGCAATAATAATCTAACTTTGGGTTTCGCAATACTGTAAAAGGTCCAATACGAGATATGATGGTAATGTATCAAGGACTGCATTTGACCTTTAGCCAGCGCACAGGAAAAGCTGTCTTTCATTCTCTACCTTGATCAACACATACAGTGTGTATCTCATTGTGCAGAAGCAAACTGAATCTTAGAGAAAAAAAAAGAAAACTGCAAGAGAACTTACACAATGCCAAATTATATGCTAAACAAACCAGAATTCAGTGAAGGGTGTGGAAACAAGTCTGTGAGAGTTGATGTTTAATGTTTGCTGAAAGAGCTTTGGAACCCTGTCAGAAATGTCTCACTGATAACTCCAGCTGGCTGACTTAACGTTTTTTGTATATGAGAGCAGAAAACTGGAAGGTAACAGCAGTTCAAGATCAGAAATGACAAATGATGCCAAACAAAAAGACAAAGGAGAGTGAGAAAGGGCAGAAGGAAATAGACAGAAGACTGAAAAATACAAGGGCCCTTTGGAAGAACCTGGAATAGACATTAACCCAGAGCAAAATAACAGCCCAAATTGAGCCGGTGCTTTGCCAAAGCTCTTTGTTCACAAAATAATGGTCACTATTTTGGCAAAAGTAGTGAATACTCTGTCACCATGATGAAATGAAGAGAGATGTTTACCTGAATCTGCCATGATAGATAAGATATTTCAAAATCATTCAGTGTGCAATATCAATCTCTGTTTGTTCAGCCAGGAAAGTTCCTCAGGTCAGACTTTTTTTTTGTAAGATATCATTATTGACCTTAAATCAATCAATCTCTCTCTCTCTCTCTCTCGGGATTTTTTTAATTCTACAGAAATTTATTGGTGTCACTATATTATTCCACATAAAAGTTCTTTCACAGAATTTGGAAAACCCTCAAAGGTGTTTGCCAAGACAGAAGAGTCCAACAGAGGGACCAAAGGACATGACTTTTCCTCAGGCCAGATCAACTGGTCTTCCTGAAGAGTGAGTGATAAACTGAGAAGTGAATTGGTGACACTCAGTGAAGACATCCATAGAGCATTCTGGCCTGAAACTCTTTCTGAAGCTCTCACACATAGAAGGGCAAGTCTAAGGGCAGGATATAGATCCTGACACAATAAAGCAATTCTTTTGCTTTCAAACTACATTAGCTGTAGACATCTTTCAAGGACCAAGCCCCACTGATACACTAAAAACATGTTTCACAATGAATACGTACAGCTTTAAAAATCCCTATTAATAGGGAAATGCAGAATGGTGTGTCCCTGTAAAACCGCTGCTGAGCTGAAGCTAAGGGACAGTCGGGCATCCTCTTTGGTCCACAGCTAGTCTTGGTACCAAGAAAATCAGCACTTACACAAAAGAGAGAGGCATAGAAGTAAGGAATGCAGGGGGTGGAAAGGAAGGGATGAGGGAAGCTGGTATGTCCTTAGGACTTCCAAGAGCTCAGGCTGAATCACAGGGGACTCTGGTCACTCTCAGAAACCTGTGTCAGATGTTGCAGTTACACTCATCATTAACGCAGTCATCTGAAAGAACCAGATGGCTTCTGGGTCTTTTCACTTGGGAAAGGAAGCTCCTGCTCCTTCATTCAGCAAACACAGGACCATTTCTGACTTTGCTTTCTAAGATACCTCTGTTTTATCTTCTTTAGCCATTTCTCCAACCACAGCCAACATATTTTGCAAAATCAGTACACACCTCTGCTCCTCACAAACTAACTACTCCTCCCTCTCACTGTGCATTTGGAACAGGCCCAGTAGGCCAGAAGTAAAATTCAGGCTACATACCAGCTTCTTTGCATTTCATTGATAAGAGTCAACATATCCTCTAAGTCAGCAAATATTCCTTTTGACAACCATGAATTACACCAAGATCACAGAGCTAAAGACCTTATTAGTGGTTTGCAGAGAACTCAAGTGGAAAAGAATCCCAGCTGCTCTTTAAACAAGAAGATACTATCCTTCTACAGATGAGTGAATGCTTGTTACTGAAGTTCTGCTATCTCGACTAAAATATATTGTCCTCATTGTAAAGCTGATTTTGGTACACTTTATAATGAAATAATCTTTCAAATGTGAATTTTCAAACTTGGGTCCAAGAAAAGCACTATTTTCCACACCTTAAAATGGCATTAAGGGAATTTTATAAACACAATTTATTTTTTTTTAAAAAATGTGAAAATTGAAATTCTAAAGGGGAAAAAGAAATGAAGAGTGGATGCCAACAGATTCCAAATGTTACATTTTCCTGGATAAAGGAGACATTATCCTGGATATTCCAGAAGACCAGCAACCTAGGAAAATTTCCTCTCCTAGGAGTTTCAGAATCACAGTTCCTAAACACAGATCCATCTACAAAACACTGTCTAGTAACTGAATAATGAAAAGCCACCAATGTGAAACGACCACCGGAGGGTGGTAGTGTAAGCTGTTCCCGTCTCCTATCTCAGAGCAGTCACCTACAGAAAGTCCTTTGATAGCTAAAAGGAAGCACAGAAGTGCCATTATGTCTCAGTTTCATGCTGGCCATTACTTAGACTCTGCTGTAACTGAATATCCCCGATGATCAGAGGTGATGATGTGGTTGTCCCAGTGATCCTATTGTACAGTGCTGAAGACTTTAAGAGTAGAACCTACTGGAAGGTTCTAATGTCATTAGAGGTGGTGCCTTTGACTCTTTAGGACCCTCATAATTCCTGGCTAAAACAAATCCTGGACTAGAGTTTTCAGTACTGAGGCTGATGTGAACCTTTCCCCATTACTAGTTAACTTGGGTATTTTGTTTTAGCAGTGGAAAGCTAGCATAGGCTCTGATTCTCCACAAAAGGGGGGAATCTATCTTAATTATCTTTCTGTGTGTATAGAGACAGTTTCAAAATCAGAAGAAAAAACAGGTTAAAAGCATGTGCTTTGGTTTTTTAAATTACTGTTAAAATTTTGTCAGCCACTTATAAAAAGGTGAAAATCAATTTTAATAAAGAATTAAAGTCTCTTGAGAATCTATTTAGACATTCCCAAGCAGAAACAGAATGTGACCACCCTGTGTACGGAAAGCTATTCTAAAACCTTTTCACTTTGGATAACTCAAGATAGAAACTTGAGGTTTGCATATAAACTAGGATGACTCTAATTGTCCTTGAGTTTTCTGGTAAAAGTTGATACCCACTGGAGAATGGGCCGTTTGGTGTTCATTTGGGTTTGTCTTTGAGATGGCATTCTGAAATGCTGCCCAGGCTGGCCTCAAAGTCCAAATTCTCCTACTGGTATATACCACCAAATATGCAGAATGGTTTTCAAAAATGGCAAGAGGCACCACTATCTACCTCTATAATGATCTCTGCTCTCTATGAGGAAGAAAATGGACTTACCAACCCTGTACTACTTGTTTCTCGCTAAATGCATCAAGGTCCTGTGAGTTAAGCCCCATGCAAGCCTTTAGCTGTGGCTCCTACCACAGGCACGTCTATTTCTGTGGTAGTCCAACTTATAAATATGGTATAGTGCTCCAAAATTCTTCTGTTGGTGCCTCCCTTCCCCCCACATTTTGTGATGAATATTGATTATTTGCATGGTGAAAGTTAATATTTGTAAAAGCGTAATCACATTCCAACACTCATTTCTAATTCAGTATGCAAAGCTAAAGCCATAAAATAGGGTGCAATGCCTGGCATAAATCTGCCCTGGCTTCTTTCCCCAGAGTTAAAAGCCCTTCACTCTGGACCATGACTTAAGAACTAGTGACTTTGAATGTCTCATTTTCCATGAAGATATTTTACCTTTTCCTAACTCCTTACTACTATGAATGGCCAGATGGAGCATAGCTCTGCACTGCTCTATTTCCCCCATCATAGAGTCTTGATAAAGTGATTCAATCAGTTTTTTTCTTCCAGCAATAGCTTATTCCAGTTTTCAGTCAAGATGAGCTCAGCAGAGCAGTCACAGAAACTTTTCCTTGCTGATGAGTCCGATAGTGAGACATCTCTTTCTCCTTCACTGTTTGAGGTGATTTTCTAAACACATAATACCGCAAACAAACAAAAAATCTACTGCCTGCTCAGGGTAGAGTGATAATTCATGGCAAACTAAGCTGGGGCGGGGGCATTCTCATGTGGACCCAGGCTAAACGTGAACACAGCTCGTTACTTTCAAGCTTGCCTTTATTTGAGGATATCACCAGCTCCTAACTTGCAGGTCTGTTGTGGCAGTGGCTGTTATCTTCTTCTACCCTGCGTTCTATTAACTAGGTACAACTGAATTTAGCGTCAGCTTTTTCATTCCCCCAAATTTGAATTTTTGTTTGCATTTGTCCTCTATAGAAAAACAGAGAAAAACGCCGAGTTGCTTTCTGTGATGCTTCTGCTATTGCATCCAGGTGGATACCTTCCTTACCGCTGCAGGGGCGCCCTGTAATCCTATCAGACAGGTCTGATGGGCTTAGTGTTTAGCTAATAATTTCTGCCATAAAACAGCCACTCGATAGCCTTTGAAGGCTGCATGCTTTCTCAGACCATGTATGGTAAAGAGCAGGCCATCCCAATTCGATGAGCGTTATTTCCTCAACTAAGTACCACTCTGCAGAGGCTGACGAAAGACTTCTTTGGAAAGGAAAGATACTCGCTATGGGAATCTTTCATTCAAGAGTGAGGGATGTTTATTCAGGTTGTTGACTCGTTTATTAAAATATCTAGACGTGAAATTCAATGAGAAAACACTCGCATATACTCTATTTGCAGTGGTGGGGAGGTAAATGCCATCTACCAGCATCATAATCAAACAGCAAAGAAAGCGCAGATCCAACACCTTCTATCACTGAATCCATTGAAATAAGCCATTGCTCACCAGTTCCCTTTCTCTGAGCAGGTCTGACAGTATGTCTCTCAAAGCATCCACCCAAAGCCCACTTAGCACAGACTGTGTGACTTCTGCAATGCCCCAGCTGCTCATAAACTCACTGGCGTGCAGTCTTCCTAGCCTTCAGCTCTCTGATGGTTCCCACTGAGCTGCAATAAGCCTGACAGACTTTCCTGCAAGACCCGGTGACTCTCTCCGGTGCTTTGATGTTAAATACAGCTCGCTGGTGTCACCACTGGAACTTAAGTGGGTTAGCTGTGCTGGTGACAGCAGGACCACAGATTTAGATTCTACACAGCCACCATTTGTAGACCTCTAACTCTGGCCTGCCTTTGAATCCATTTTCTGTCAACTTCTCAAAAAGCATGGAAAGGTGAGACATACAAATGCATTATCATAGAACAAACCATTACTGTTATCATATCCATAAGTTGATAATAAAGGGGGCTCCGGAATACGTCTCTGGCTCCTAAGGAGTAAAGCAATAGTGAAATCGTGAGCTCTGACTCTTCATTGTGTTACAGGTAAGCACACAGACATCAATATCATTAAAAAAAATAAACAAATAAAAAAAAACAGGGCCTTTGAGGTGACTCAGCTCTTAAGAGCACTCACTGTTCTTTCAGAAGACCTGAGTTCATTCACAGCACTCACATAGTAGCTCACAAACTCTCTGGAACTCTAGTAAGACAGCACGCTTACTTTGGGCCACTTCAGGCTTCAGCATGCATATGGCATGCATAAGCTCATGCAGGCATATGAACACACACATAAAAGTAGTGAATAACTAAACTTTTAAAAAATACAGAACCCAAATCAAATCAAGCAATTGAATTTCCTTTTCAAAATTTATTACTTAGTAGGGAGGAAGAAAGATGGACAGAGTTTTCTGTCATTTTGTCAGATTTCCAAATGACTTCCAAAAACTGTCAGAGGTTAACTGGATCTTAACTTCATACTTTCTTTTAAAGGCCTGTTCTTGTCACAGACCATAGAAATGATCTTTGAAAGTATAGGCTTTTAAATGGCTGCTTCTAAGTATTGACACTCACATTGCTGCTTAGCCAGATTGCTCCCAATTTCATTGCTAAGATTTTCATCTACAAATTAATAAAGAAACTGTTAGCTAATGCAGTATCTTGCTAAGGCTCTGGTGATCTGAAATCACCATGTATGCCCAAATAAGTACTAGTTTATATGTGAAACTTAAACAAAATGGAAAACAATGTGTTGATAAATGACTGAGGAAATCATGTATATTTATCTTGCACACAAACATACACACACAGGGGTGGAGGGTGGGGTCAGAGATCACACTTAGTGAGATTTACTCAGTTGTTTTTTCACATCTTCAAACTGCCATGCATTTTCAAAGATTCCTTACCCTGCCTCACTGTGACTAACCAAATGAAGTGGGACTCCAGATCGCTTACTGCAGAGCCAAGTCAGGCACCCAAGGACACAAAAGGCTAGAGACAGTCTTCTGAGGTACACAGATTAGGTTGCAGTACTTTGGCTATTTCCAAAGCAGTGTCTTCAGGAAGCAAGGGGATTTTCTTCAGGGAGCCTTTACACATTCCTTTATGAAAGCAATTTACTGAGCACGTGTCCCTGAGCAGACTTGATTCAACAGTGCATTCCTGAGCATGTTCAGCTTAGGGCCACAGTGTAAAAAGAAAAGACAGTAGACACATTTAAAGGCCTGCTTAATACAAAGTCATTAAACACAGATTTCAGAAGTTCCCTAGGTGAACTTGAATATCTCTGTGTTGGATCAGCTTGCATGATACATTACATGAAAATTATAAATGGACACTTCACAGATGTGTACATTTGGAATAACATGTACACAAAGTAGCATTATATAAATACTTTAAATTTTTATTATTCTTATACAACTCAGCTAAAACCACTGGGTGGCATATAAATACATTTATGTTACAAAAAATAATCTAGACAGGGACTGGAGAGATGACACAAAAGTCAAAAGCACCAGTTGCTCTTCCAGAGGACCAAGGTTCAATACCTTGCACCCACCTGAAGACTCACAACCAGCTGTAATGCCAGTCCCAGGACATCTGATACCCTCTTCTGGCCTCTATGGGAACTGCATGCACAAAGCAGGCAAAAAATGCCCATGCCTCCTAAAATAAACCAAAATGTTAGTAAGGCAGTTAGGACAGATATTGATCCGTGTGAGTCTTTCCTGGCATTGTGTTTAAGAGGAATTCCAAGTCTTATGTGACATTTGGGGGCAGACTGTTACTGACAGTAATCTGTTAAGAAATAACACAAAATTGTGCAACTCCTCCATGAAGCTAGCACAGAGCACCAAACTTTCCAGTTATCGCTGACAATCTGCAACTTCTTGCTCACAGAAAATAAAAGACTGAACAAGTTATAAAATGATTCCAGAGATTTCTTAGACATAAGCCAGACTTGGCCAAAGAGTATTTGGGATAAGTTGAGAATAAACAATATAAACAGACTAGTTTTTCTTTGAAATCATTCATGTCTCAAAAAAAATGTTGAAAAGAGCATTGCATTGGAGAGGCTCAAGTTCAGTTATTTTTTTTAAGCCTCAAGTATGTGAAGTACTATGTCTGTTAATAAGGAAATAGTTCCATGAGTCAGAGTCTGAGCTCTCATGGCCTTGAAGCCAGTCCAAACGGAAATTCTGGCACTTTAGATCAAGTTTAGCAGCCTTAAAAACATCTTTTAGTTTTTATAACACAGAGTTGCATTTTGTTACCAAAATCCCTGAATGAGATGTGCTACATGCTTACTCATCCCTGAGTGACATGTCAGTTGTTTATTCTCTGTTCTTGACGGTGCCCACCCCACACAATTAAGGCATCAAGTACGTGTTGCAGGAGCCATTCTACTGTTTATTAGTAGAAAACACAGACAGTGATGTGACAAGAGGGGCCTCCTCTGACCACTTCTGCACAGGTGCAGTCCAGGAAGCTCAAATCTGAATGAAGGCTCCCAAAGGGACTTTTCTTTGAATCGAGGCTTCTCTCTCAGATCCCGAGTACCAAGACTTGAACAAACAGAAAGTAAATAAAGCTCTCACTGAAGTGTGTCTAATTGCCTCTATCCCAGCATACACATAACTCAGCCCGACTGGAACAGCACCATAAAGGATAAGTTATGACAAGCTTTTAAACACACTGGCAAACTGTCCCTCAGTTCACAGTGAGGCGGCATTAGTCTAGCCCTGGGGACTCTGCTAGCCTGCAGAGTGTCTTTGTGTAATCAGATGTCCTCTGGGTGGGACTTGTAGCATTGTCTGGACTGCTCCTAGGGCACTGTGCTTGGCATATGGAAAGTTGGCTAGATTTTAGTCCCTTTCCTTCCTTGGTTGACTGCGACATTTTACTGGATGCAGACCACATCAGCAGCCGCGAGTCATTCCACTGGTCATTTGAATGCTAGAACACAATCTCAAGAAAGAAGAAACCCATAGGTAGGATGGAGGCTCCAATGGGAGAAAATACAGCTAAGAGTAAAGTCCACATGACATGCTTTGTTTCGTGACATAATAACGCATAGTCAATAAAGCCCTCAGACTGTACACTATGTGAAAGGAAGAATTACATGTTCTTGGAATGAATTTCAGATATGTAAGTCTGTATCTTCCCTTTCTAGAAGTTGAGAAAAACTCACTCTTTTTAGTGATAGAGAATGTGGCTAACAGAGATGAAACAGACCCTCTAAAACATCAATACATAGTCTATACATTGTCAAATGTCTCATTGGTGTCTTAGAACCACATTTTTTCAAATTAACATGTAAGAATCATGATTTTCATAAAATATATCTTAAGTGATGTTTTTCAGATGAATATCAAAATATAAAACTCATACATACAAAAGTAAAGCAAATATTCACTAGAGAAAGAAAAAAGTTACTACAAGACAGCTAGGTCCTTTGAACCATTAAGCATTATAAACTTGCATTCTAGAAGAGATCTCAAAGGTCAGAACACAGCACAAATGCCTGCAGGGACTTGGCAAATGTCATTAATAAGCACAGAGTGCTGATTCTAAGGAAATTCAGAAGTAAGGCAGCCATGGATAACCACTGAAGTTAGAGTTCAGTGTTGGCAAAGAGCAGAGGGTTGATGCAGCCAGAGATATTGTCTCGGTTAAATGTGCCAAAGTCAGGAATGAGGATGCGACCCTCAGTTCATCCCTCAGCAATGAAAATGGCAATGCAGACACCAGTACAGACTTGAAGCACTGTTCATTGAATGGAGATACCATAAAAGGTATGAGTGTAGCCATATGTAAAGAGATCATAAATTAATCTCAAAAGATGCCTGGACTTATAGGATGTAGTATACTCTGACTTCAAACAAAGCCTTGCAAATATTAGGATGTAGCTAACATGCCTTTATCTACTATTCTGAAGGCTAAACGTGACTACTTAGGAAATTATCCCATCTGTGTGCTGATCAGAATGAAGTTCTTGAGAGTTTTAATATGCAGTAACCAGACTTCAAGTTTTAATAATAGCAGGAAGGAGAGAAAGGCAAAACAAACCAAGTTTTATGATGCAAAAAACCTGTTTTCAGACTACAGGTATATGTCAAATAGATAATTTGTGAGTCCAACCATCCTTTTAAAAATAAGACTCATGGAGACAATGCATACTACTTCCTTTCTCTGAATTTTTTGTTTCTTGTTTATCAATTGAGTAGATTAAACATCAGCTCAATTTGTTAAGTGTTCTTCTTATTAGTTATAGTCACTGTTATTAGTCAATTCCAATTCTCCCAAGCTACAGATGTTTTTATAACAGGCTCACACTGACATCTGGCAGTTTGGAATATTCGTCAACAAGCATCATTCTTTTAGCAAATACCTACATGTAAAACAATGTCCTTTCTTAATAAGGGCTTTGTACAAATGAAAATGAGAACACTGTAAATGTACAATTCAATGACAATTAAAGCCTAAGTGTCGGTTATATAAACTTTTATTTTCACTATTTAGGATAAGAATCGCACACATTAAATTGATCAAAAGGGAGTTTTCAAAAGACACTGTTACAAGTAATTGGGGATCATTTATACAGATATGCCATGTTTTATTTCCCTTTTGTTTGTAAACACACTGCATGGTTCAATAACATTATATTTAATAATGGGCCACTTTACTATTTTAAGATTAACGTTAGCAACACGGCACTTCTCACTTGCTGTCCCAGTGCAGCAAATGTGTTTGGTAACTGACCAGATTGTCTCCTGGGAAAGGCATTTCACAGAATGTCCAGACACTGCAATGCACATTCAGCTAGATACAATGATGCCTCTGTGTCCCCAAACTCCACTGCATCCTGTGTACATGAATTTTTTTAACTATTTAAAAGTGCTTATTAGCATGTTTCCTGCCACTGAAAGAGGGGCGCCCACCTTATATATGCCCCCTCAGGAAACTTTTTTTAAGAAAATGTAATACTCTGCTTAATCCATTCCTACACCACCCTTCAAGAACTTGGCTGCAGTATTAGAGTACGGGAAAGCATAAACTATATTTACAAATTCTCTGACATGTCCTCTCACAGGATTTTTGTTCCCAACCATGCCATGACAAGATTCTATCTCCTCTGTTTTAAAATAGCTGGTAGCTCAAATTTTTAAATAAAATATAATGCACACTAATGTCCTTAAATCATATTTGATTTATTTCACGGCAGGAAAAAATAGTCTACTCGATATCCCTTGCACTCATTCCTGCTTCCCCTCATTTTGATGGCCTTCCTTCCACAGCCCACAGGAAATGCAGTGACCTTGAACTCTACCTGCTCACAAGCTTCTCATCACCTACTCCAGTTCTTTCTCCACTACTGCAAAAGATGTTATTCGAATTCTTTCTAAGATATCAGTGTGGACTTCCTGGCTCTGCCACAAGCCAGCTGTGTGTCTTAAAGCACACATCTCTTGATTTCTCACAGTCGGATCTCCTGCCTTGAAAAATGAAGAATAAGATAAGAGCAACATTGCCTCATGCTGCTCATCTAAGCCCAGCAAATGAACTGTGTAACCCTTCTGAAAACAACAGTAACAACAACATCGACCACAACGACCATGATGATGACGATGATGATGATAATGATATTAGGACCACGTACAGGTTAACTACTGGCTGAACTAGAGTATGAGAATTTCTCTCCCTGTCTAAAGGAGCTGACTTCATCACTGTGTCAGGCATCTGTGTGGAAAAGGGGAAACACTTCATTGTTTCATCCGTGCCCAGCTAGAAGCACAGTGTTCCTTCCATCAGTCACCAGGAGCACATGGTCTGGGAATTGCACAAAACCAGCTCACTGTCCCTATGGAGGTCGGTAGCGGGTTGTACTTTCCTTCTGCTGAACACATTCCCATTCCATGAGCTCTTCAGGAGAAGCTGAAGAACGACATATGCATTTAATTTATTTCACTGTAATCTGTTCAGATGAGATTTTAAATACCCATATAAAAGATTGACTTGGGACCAAGCCCACCCTTTTGTCTGGGAGGGCCCTGGCCATCAAGTAGTCCCTATCCTGTACCAGAAGATCCAATGGAGAGGTGAATGTGTTCCTGACCGGCTGGCAGATACCCCCGGAAAGGGAGCACAAACATCCCTCAACCCCCTAAACTTTCTGATCGTTCTACAAGGGCTTCTCTCCCAGGCTACTGCCTCTCTCTTCCTATCCAATCCCAGCTTGCTCCCAGGCACCCCTTTCCTTCTGCAGGGTCATAAGATCCCCGAACTCAGCCTGTTTGGGGGCTGAGGCTCGCGGGACAAAGTGGTGTGTGAAACTTGGCGGGAGTTCCTTTGTTACACTGAGCCTGCAAACAGCAAGCCCACCCTTTTGTCTGCCAGGGCCCTGGCCAGCAAGTGGTCCCTATCCTGTACCAGAAGATCCATTGGAGAGGTGAGTGTGTTCCTGAGTGGCCAGCAGATGACCCGGAAAGGGAACACAGACATTCCTCAACCCCCTAAACTTTCTGGTCATTCAGCAGGTGTTTCTCTCCCGTCTACTGCCATTCTCTTCCTATCCCATCCTAGCTTGTTTGCAAGCACCCCTTCCTTTCTGCGGGATCATAAGCTCCCAGAACTCGGCCTGTTTGGGGCTGAGGCTCTGGGGACAAAGTGGTGGGTGCAACAGAGCAGGAGTTCCTTTGTTTCACTGAGCCTTCACCCAGCAAGCTAGTACTTTTGTCTGCAAGGCCCCTGGCTAGCAAGTGGTCCTGAACCTGTACCAGAAGATCCATTGGAGAGCATTTGAAGGAAGAGATGGGAATCGCCAATGCAAGAATTCCTCCAAAAATCTGAAAAACAACATCATAACACCAGAACCCAGTGAACATACAACAGGAAGACTCGAAAACCCTAATCCAGAAGAAGTAGAAAAATAGACATTACGAAAGTGGTACAGTCCCTTAAACAGGATGTGAAAAACTCCCTTAAAAGAAATGGATGAGAAGAATAGCAAAAAGTCTGAAGAAATGAAAAATCTGCAAAAGACCCTAGGAAACCAAGAAAAAACAGTCAAACAGATAATGGAAACAGTTTAAGACTTGAAAACTGAATTGGAGCCAATGTAGAAAACACAAACCAAGGTCCACCTGGATATGGAAAATCTAGGTAAATGAACAGAGACTACAGAGACAAGCATAACCAACAGAATACAAGAGATTGAAGAAAGAATCTCAGATGCAGAAGATCCTATGGAGAAAATAAATGCACTGATCAAAGAAATCAGCAAATCCAACAAATTCTCATCA
>LOEQ01013770.1:13602-24065 GCA_001685075.1 Bramus lutescens | reverse complement strand
GCTGGGAATTGAACTCAGGACCTTTGGAAGAGCAGACAATGCTCTCAACCTCTGTGCCATCTCTCCAGCTGTCACAACTCAAAGATATTTCACAAAGTTTCAAAGATTTAATGAGAAACAGCCTATTATGTTTGAGTTTCTTAAGTCGTGCATATTTAATCCCAGTCAAAAACTGCAGACATATTTTCTCTTTTATTTTCAGGCCATAATGTAATTATACTCTCTCTCTCTCCCTCCCTTTTCTTTTCTTCAAACCCTCCCATGTATTCCTTCTTCCTTGCTTTCAAACTTATGGTCTCCTTTTTCCATTTATTGTTGCTTCAGAAGTAGGTGTGTGTGTGTGTGTGTGTGTGTGTGTGTGTGTTTGTGTAATTTTCCTGAATGCAGAAGTACAACTTTACCACTTTCTCAGTGTGTATAATGTTTCTTATATTCTGGTTTCAGGCCGAATGCTTCGTATTAGAAACCAATTGATGTGATATTCACTTGAGCAGAATGTTTCTCCCATTCTCTGTATTCCTTAGTTTCTCATAGCTCTTTCTCCTTTCCATAGTTTTCTGTTCCCTTTCTGGCTCATGTTTAGGGATTCATATTGGTATGGCTTTACAGTTGTAGCTTTTGGTGTTTTAAATAAAACTACAGTTAGTGAACTTTCTACTTCTTACAACATTTCCACTATACTTGGCAATTTGTACTTCTACAAATAAGTTGTGATATTTTGAGGTTCCTTATTTAGAGAGATTTTGAAATATGCTTAAAATAAAGTTTCCAATGATGTTTTGTTTATGTGACAGTTTGCATTAAAATTATTAGCATATATTCATCATTCAAAGGGATGGGTTTCCTGTTGTTATATTATTTCACGGGTATTCTCTTTTTTAATTTTTTTAAACATTTCTTTTTTACATTTATTTATGTATTTTATGTATGTGAGTGTTCTATCGACTTAATTCCAGAAGAGATCAGATCCCATTGTAGGTGGTTGTGAGCTACCATGTGGTTGCTGGGAATTAAACTCAGGATCTTTGGGAGAGCAGCCTGTGCTCTTAACTTTTGAGCTATCTCTGCAGCACCATGTAATGCCATTTTTCAGTGGGAAAGCTGGCTATGGTGGCACACACCTTTGATCCCAGCATTCAGGGAGTTAAAGACAGACAGATATGTGAGTTCAAGATCAGCCTAGTCTACATAGCAAATTACAGAATAGCCAGGCCCACATAGTGAGATCCCATTTTAAAAACCACAAACAAACAAACAAACAAAAAGGGGGAAGTAGCTCATGGTTGTATCCCAGCACTAGACGGGCAGAGGCAGAAAGACCAGAAGCTCAAGGGCATAGGTAAGGAAGAAGGCTCAGGGGTTGAAAAGACTTGTCTCGTGAGCCTGGCAACCTGTGTTCCATCACCAGAATCCTCCTAAGGTGAAAAAAAAACCCTCCCAAAAGTTGTCCCCCGGGCTCTACGTGGGTGCCACAGCAACACCCATGCCGGCGCTTGCTCGTGCTCGTGTATGCAACAGCACTGATAAACCAAGCCTTTCCAGAAAGTTCCTCAGCCAAACCAAGCAAACAGAACGCAACTGGTTTGCTCTATTCAAGTGAATTTTGTATTTCCAGGCTCTGGTCCCCTCCAGTGGGGACAGGATGGTAAACTAATGAACAAAATAAACTTGGGCAGGACCGTAGGAAAGAAGGCCAGTCTGGCTTGAATCCTTTTTGCTTTATTATAGAAAGTACAGGCACCAGCCCCACCCACACCAGTGAGCCAGCAGCCTTGGAGTTACAGTCCAAAAGAGTGGACCAGGAACCCTGGGAGCCAGGAGGATAGGAGAAGGAAGAGGCTGAAGATGGAGAACCTGCCCCAGCTTCTCTGAGCAAGGCCACAGAGCTCATCACTCATGCACTGTGGAAAGGGAAGGCTGGCGCCTATGCTGCTGTGCTCAAGACTAGCAAGATGGGGTGCGCATCCTTTTCCAGGGCGTCTCGGGTGGGTATGGCAGTAAGGAAGACGGGGACCCTTGGGAAGATGGCTCACTGTGTAAAGTGCTTGTTGTGCCAGCATGAGGGACTGAATTAGAGTGCCCAGAACCCACATAGTGGCATGCGACAGCATGCTCAGGGACCAAGTATCCTATGGCAAGGCCGGGGACAAAGACAGAAACAGGGCTGGTGAGCCTGGCGTGTGCAGCAGAGAACAGACATGATGGAAGGAGACCTACATCTGAGGCTGACCACTGACCTGCACACTGACCTCACACATATACAAAGTATTTTAAGGAAACCAAGAAGGCCCAGGAGCCTTTTTTTTCTCACAGAGACCTTGGACAGAATTTTCTTTCTCTTTTTAATAGCCTCATAAAATGGGAAAGACCCAGGGTAGGGGGAGGCACATTCTGGCCAGGAATTCTGAAGGGACTGGACCTTCTGCTCTCTCAGGTGACCTGTCCCCTGCCCGCCGGGAAGGTGTGAAGAAGAAGGCAGCTGAGTACCTGAGACAGGGAGAGACCCTCCAAGAGCACTTCCCTTGAGGGGGCACCTTCATTGGTTGACAACTCGAGCACTGCCAGCCTCCTCCGCTCCTTTCCTTGGGACCAGGTCTTGTTTCCCCTGCTCTTGTAACCCATGGACCGTATTGGTCTTAACTGGATCAAGTATGAGAAAAGCTAAGAGAAGAGTCGAGACTGGACGGACGGAGGAACCTTAGTCTGAACTTGAAGAGGTCTTGCCTGTCTCTGCTTTATGTGAGTGGCATCTGGGCCACAAATCTGTCAGGTCACCCACCTAGAGCCAGGATCTGCAGCCTGTAATCTGCACCAGACCTGGCCCACTGCCTTTCTTTGTAAGGCTGTCAAGCTACAAGGGTTTTTCCTTTTCTCTCTTTCTTTTCTTTCTTTTGTTTTGTTAATGGTTCGTTGGAAGGAAAAGCATTCTTTGACCAATTTATAAAATTTAAATGGGTGTGAATAAAATCGAGTCAGAACATAACCAGGTCCGCTTGCTTATACTGTCAATGGTTGAGTTCACATTGTACCAACTGAGTTGAGTAAGTTGTGTCTAGAAAATCATGTCTGAGTGTTGTGGCCCATGCCTTCAATCAGGGTACTCAGAAGGCAGGGACAGGCAGATCTCTATTGAGTTAAATCAAAGTCAGTGATACCCGGGGCCACAAAGTGAGACCCTGTTTCAAAACAAAACAAAAGGCTTAGCAAGGCTATCTCCAGGGAAACCAATAAAGAACAGGCCCAAGGCATTAGTTTTATTTGTTAAAGAGCTAATGGAAAGACAAGCAAAGCAGGGTTACCTATTTCAAGAGCCCAAGTCCCAAAAGCCAAAGTTTACTCAATTGCAGAAGATCTGAGGAGGTATGGCCTCATCACTGGACTACAAACCGGTGCATCATGGGACGGCGTAAGAGCGGGGGGCGGTGCNAGGCGCGGCGGAGCCTGGATTGGCCAGCCCCACTGTGCCTGGTGCCTGTAAGTTGCATGTTCGTGTGTTCCCTGAGCCCACGGCAGCATGCTGCCCTTTGCTCTCCTACTATTTCCTTTTCTTCTAAATAGCCACTTTCTGGATTCCTGGCATCCATCTTCTGATTGTTTGTCTACCTACATACTTTCATGTGTATTCATAATATAAGTGATTGTCATGGTGCTTGTCTTTTTGTTTGTTAGGTTTTGGTTTCCGAGAGGTTTCTTTGTGCATCNAGTTGCTCTTGTACCAACTGTTCCAATGCCTGTAATTTATCTTCAGCTAGAGGCTACTGTTGGATCCATATTGTCATGTTGCTTGTCTTTTTGTTTGTTAGGTTTTGGTTTCCGAGAGGTTTCTTTGTGCATCTTTGGCTGTCCTGGAACTAGCTCTGTAGACCACGCTGGCACCTAAGTCGCAGAGATCCACCTGCCCCTGATCCACAACTATTGGAATTCAACACATGTGCCACCACTGCCCAGCCACTGTTTGCCTTTTAATTGCCTGTTCTTGGTCTCAAAATTTCCTCCAGCCCCTAGACAGCTGTACATTTTCCTCAGTGAGACTCCCTGCACCCATGCTCCAGATGATTTTTGTTGTCCATCGTGGTTCAATACTTAGTTCCATTTTTCTGGCCAATATCCTTAGTGGCTCCTGATCCTACTTGGTGCTGGCAAAGTTCCAGTGAAATGTGTATCTGCTCACCCTCCTCTTGCATTACTACTCCTGATTGTTCTTGGATCTCCACAGAGGTAACTGTGTTTTCTTGCCAGTGTTTGTGATCGTAGACTGCTACCGACACTCTCCGAGTTACACCTCCCCGAAAGAGCTGCTGCAACTCTAGCTACTTTATGTATGTTAAATATGAAGTGGAAAATTTAGACTCATAGAGGGTAAGGAATTCACCAAAGGTCACACAACCATGAAGAGGGAGAGTTGGAAAGTGAAGCCAAGTACAAATGACTGTAAAGCCAAACCTAATCACAGATTCTTGAAAATGTGCTCAGTAGCCTCTGCCTTGATTACAAACACAGGAAATATTCTGGATTAAAAGTCAGTGATGGAACACTTGCCCAGGACACATGAGTTTCTGAATCTCACCCATTTCACTCGTGAATATAGCAGAGTGCTGTCAGTGCTGAACTTCTCCCGGAGATGAATGTAATCTGGAGGAAGAGAACAGAAGGGAGCGTTTGGGCGCCTGGTCCTAAGAAAAAGTTACTCTATTGCAAACTGAAGATTGCCACAAGGGTGACCACTTCCCACAGAAATTCAATTTCATAAATTCTTAGAACAAGCCAAGGGAGTGAAGTGTAAGGATCGATTTGAATGAGCAGAAACATTCGAGATCGTGAGCCATGAACAATGTAAAGTAAATCCCTTGCATTTACATTCTCCTTAATACTGAGACTGTCTCCTACTTGAGTAGATTTGAAGGCGGTGACCACAGCCTTGTGTCTCTGTCACTACTCACCCATTTTCTCCCACTTGCAGCTGCCTGCAGTGGTAGCCATTTTGCACTGAGCTGTAGTTTTGAGAAGGTGGAAGACTTAACATATTGTGCCTCATCTCAAACTAAGTGGGGTTAGGGCTCATTCTCAAGATGTGCCCACTTGGACTCTAATTCAGGATCACACTTTTGGTGTCATGGAGTCCTCAAATGTTTGCACCAGCAGGTGTTGACACAAGTTCTATGTCATACACATCCCAAAGATATGGCCCCTGCTATATGTGTCAGGAACATTAGTGATAGCAGCCCAGATGTGATCAGCAAAACGCTGGTTTTAGAGAAGGTTGACATTGTCATGGAGTCTGAGCAAAGGGACAAACTGGAGATTTAGAACTGAGATCACCTTTGATAATTCTCTTGACTTTGACCCTTATCTCAACTAAACACTCATATGCATGTATCATTGGCATACTGGGAAGTGCTCAAGTGTACCGTGGAATGTCGTAATGAATTAAATCTTCTAGTCACCATACCGTCTAATCAGATGTCATACTATTTCTGTATGCATGATATGGATATACAGTTTATTTTTCACTATTCTTTTTGTAAATATGTTCATGCACGTGCATGTTTATGTGTGTACACATATGTGCACATGTGAATGGAGTCCAAAGTCATTCTCCAATTTATTTTTGAGACAGAATTCTTTACTTAACCGAGAGCTCACTAATTGGCTAGGTTGGCTGATAAGATTCAGGTATCTACTGGTCTCCAACACTGCCCCAGTGTGGTTCTAGGATGAGAGCTGCAGATCCTTATACCTGGTTTTATATGTGGGTGCTAGGATCTGAACTTAGGTCCTCATGTTCACGGATGGCAAATGCCTTACCAACTGAGCCATCCTTCCAGCCCCAACAGTAAATTTAAAAGTATTGGAAACAAAGGGAGAAAGATGAAACTCTAGTAGAAAATTTGACTAGTATATGCAAGGCTCTGGGTTCAATTCCCAGCACTACAAGAAAACAGAGTGAGTTGGAACAAACCAGTCCAGCTTTAAAGAGAAGTATTTGCACTGTTGACCATCTTGACCCTTGCATGTAATTTCAGTGATAGTTTGAGACCATAGATTATTGCCCACTGTTTTGGGCAAGGACTGTGCTACTGTGATATTACAGTAAATTATTTTTTATATGAAGGCTTCCTACTTTGGAATATAAAATAACAGTAAGTGTAAGCTTTGCCTCATTTTAATGTTACAAACTTCATAATTATAGTTCTTTTTGTTATAAATAAAAGTTTATTTTGCATATAGGTCTATTCTTGCATTTCCACTTTCGTTCCATTATATTTTACATGTCTTCATTGCTACCCACCAGCTCGAGTGCTGGAACTATAGAATACCCCTTGATATCTAGCAAGTGAAGAACCATTCTGTTTTACACTATTGATATTAAGTTATTATTGGGGTTGGAGGCTCCTTATTTTTCACAGCTACATGAACAGAGAAAACCTCCCAAATTATAAAATATTGGGCTGGTGATATGGCTCAGTTGGGTTCCGCCTCAGCCATGCAAAAATTGTATATGGCGGCAGACCTCTGATCCTTGTGCTTGGGAGCTGGAGGCAAGAGGATGAGGAGTTCAAAGTCCTCTAGTGGGTTGAAGGGTCAGCTCTGTGACATGGCATCCTTTGTCAAAGCAAACACGTAAAACAAAACTTGATAATATCAGCAGTAATATGAGGAACAGGAAGTGACATCCTTTATTATTGCAGTTCTTATGCAGACTTAGTATTGAGACACTTAACCCTGTAAGTATTTCAGGTTTTGTGTAGGTTGTGTAGGCACAGGAAGGAAAGGATGTTCAGCCTTCCTCTGTGGTTAGACTTGCAGCTCCAAGGTGAGATCAGATATTGAAGTGTCTCATCCCTCGGCAGCAGCCAGTGTTACAGGTCTTATGTAGGCTTGGGAAGTAGGGGTATTTCTTAGTCATTAATACAAACCAGCGTCAGAGCTCTTAGCCCAAGACTGGAAACACCTTTGACCTAAAGACTTGATTGCTCTATGTAACTTTTCTGGTGTCCAGAGACAGTTGTTTCTTCTGTATGGTACTTTCCAAGTCTCTACCCGTATACAGCCTCAGGTTTATTTCCTTTCCTGTTGCTGCTCTCCTTCTGCCCTTCTTTCTGCCCTAGCCACTCTTGAACTGGTCAGTTACTTTCCTTCTGTAGCTGTGTAGACACCTGCCTTGATGAACTCCCAATTCAATGTGCTGATACCTCAACTGACACTGCTGCTCTGCTGCCTCTTCTGTCACTCTCCTGCCTCTGAGGATTTGTCCCTCTGAATGCCACTTTATCTCATATTGTGAAGAGGAGGCAAGAAAATATCACCTGAGGAGGATGGAGAAATGGTTCTCTGGCTCTACCAAAGGACCCAAGCTTGGTTCCCAGTTACCACATAACAGCTCACAACTCTTTGTAACTGCAGTTCTAGGAGATTCAACAATTCTTCTGACCTCTACATCTATCAGACTCTACATGTACCAGACATGCACTTGGTTCAGAGGGAAAAAATTACCAAAAAATTATTAATATGTTCAGACATAGATATATTTAAAAGATCACTGAAGAGAAACCTTTCATTTAACCTGGTTCTACAATCCAGGAAAGGCAGTAACTGATGAATGTCTCCCTTGCTACTCATGGAAGCAAACTGCTTTCTTTTGTAAAACCAGTCATGATCATCGAGGCTTATATTTTAGATCAATCACAGCCTTGCCACTTACCACCAATCACATTCATAATGATTATTATTGATTTGGATAAGTCATGACAGTGACACATAGGACTAATCATAGTCACTGAAGTTTGTATTTTTAGACCAATCACGGCGTTGCTCATAACAGAATCACAGTCATTTAAACTTGTGTTTTGACCAATCACANCTTAACCCTGTAAGTATTTCAGGTTTTGTGTAGGTTGTGTAGGCACAGGAAGGAAAGGATGTTCAGCCTTCCTCTGTGGTTAGACTTGCAGCTCCAAGGTGAGATCAGATATTGAAGTGTCTCATCCCTCGGCAGCAGCCAGTGTTACAGGTCTTATGTAGGCTTGGGAAGTAGGGGTATTTCTTAGTCATTAATACAAACCAGCGTCAGAGCTCTTAGCCCAAGACTGGAAACACCTTTGACCTAAAGACTTGATTGCTCTATGTAACTTTTCTGGTGTCCAGAGACAGTTGTTTCTTCTGTATGGTACTTTCCAAGTCTCTACCCGTATACAGCCTCAGGTTTATTTCCTTTCCTGTTGCTGCTCTCCTTCTGCCCTTCTTTCTGCCCTAGCCACTCTTGAACTGGTCAGTTACTTTCCTTCTGTAGCTGTGTAGACACCTGCCTTGATGAACTCCCAATTCAATGTGCTGATACCTCAACTGACACTGCTGCTCTGCTGCCTCTTCTGTCACTCTCCTGCCTCTGAGGATTTGTCCCTCTGAATGCCACTTTATCTCATATTGTGAAGAGGAGGCAAGAAAATATCACCTGAGGAGGATGGAGAAATGGTTCTCTGGCTCTACCAAAGGACCCAAGCTTGGTTCCCAGTTACCACATAACAGCTCACAACTCTTTGTAACTGCAGTTCTAGGAGATTCAACAATTCTTCTGACCTCTACATCTATCAGACTCTACATGTACCAGACATGCACTTGGTTCAGAGGGAAAAAATTACCAAAAAATTATTAATATGTTCAGACATAGATATATTTAAAAGATCACTGAAGAGAAACCTTTCATTTAACCTGGTTCTACAATCCAGGAAAGGCAGTAACTGATGAATGTCTCCCTTGCTACTCATGGAAGCAAACTGCTTTCTTTTGTAAAACCAGTCATGATCATCGAGGCTTATATTTTAGATCAATCACAGCCTTGCCACTTACCACCAATCACATTCATAATGATTATTATTGATTTGGATAAGTCATGACAGTGACACATAGGACTAATCATAGTCACTGAAGTTTGTATTTTTAGACCAATCACGGCGTTGCTCATAACAGAATCACAGTCATTTAAACTTGTGTTTTGACCAATCACAGCTTTGCCTCTTTGGACCAATCACAGTCAGTAGGTATTATGTTCTCAGCCAATCACATAGGCAGTGTGTATTCTATAGTTGCCCAGATACAGTAAACAGAAGAGCCGTTGACTTCAAGTGGCTGGTAAGGTAAGGTGAAGGCAGTTGGTGCTGTGCTGTAAGGGCAAAGATCTTGGGTTGTTTTCTGTTTAATCTTGTACCAGTCATTGAGACAGTGATGGTGAACTCACCAAATGTAAACTGTGAAATTGATAATTTCCTAGTTTAGTTATATCAGTGTTTACTTTAGTCTGAAGTTGTATAGTCAAGTGTATACCCATCTGTGGTCTTTAAGCTTAGTTTTCTAACTTGATCTTTATGAAATGTCTCTCAATTTCTCAAGTAATACTGCTTATAGCACAGTTCACTCTTTCTAATAACACATACCCTACATTGGCAAATAGGGCCAGACTGGCTGTATTTTTAAATACTGACAGATTTTATCAGGATGGCTATCTGGTATAAAACCATGAAGGATGAACTGGGATGACTAACTAAGAAAAAATAGGGGAGAAACTGAAGAATGGGGGTATAGAAGAAAGAAGATAGATGGAAGTTAGCTAGATATATGATAGAGGAGAGATATAGGATGAACAAATGATTAAGAGATTAGATCATAGACGCAGGATAGCTAGGGGAATAGCAGGAATGACAATGCAGGCTAGGATATCTAGATGATAGGTGGTAAGTGGATGGAGATAGATCCAGGATAGGTGACAGAAAGGTGTGAAATAGACACAGGATCATTAAAGATAAATGGCACATGGATGGTAGTGAGATGCAAGGAAGCTAGAGGATAGGTGGTAGATAGATGGGAAAGAGACACAGGGTAGCTAGGAGACAGATGAAGGATAGATAAGTAAAAGACATTTACAGGAAACCTAGATAATTGATGATAGATAGATAGATCACAGAGATCCAGGACAGCAAGATGATAAATGATACATGGATGGTATAGAACACAGGATAGCTAGAAAATAGATGATAGACAGATGGAAGACAGGCACAGGAGAGCTATAGGATTAATGATAGATAGATCACAGAGATGCAGGGTAGCTAGGTGATAAATGATATAAGTATATGACACAAGATACTTAGCGGATAGATGAAAGACAGGCAGAGGATAGCCAGAGGATAGAAGATAGACAGATTGAAGACAAACAGAATAGATCAAAGATAGAAAATAGATAGATGGAAGATATACAACATATAGACAAAGAAAAGGGGATTAAAACGATAGAAGATAGGCATATGATAGCTAGAAGTTAGATGAGAGGTAGAACAGAGATATAGGGTAGTTAAAGAATAATGATACATGGATGATCAATAGACATAGACTACCGAGAGGCTAGAAAACAGACATATGGAAGATAGCCAGATGAGAAATAAAGGAAAGATGATAAAAAGATGAATGATAGG
>LOEQ01013769.1:0-20313 GCA_001685075.1 Bramus lutescens | reverse complement strand
TCTCCAGCATAGGCTATCATTGGTGTTTTTGATCTTAGCCATTCTGACAGGTATCTCAGAGTTGTTTTCATTTGCATTTCCCTGATGGCTAAGGATTCTGAACATTTCTTTAAGTGTCTTTGGGCTATTTCAGATTATTCTTTTGTGAATTCTCTTTTTAATTCTGTACCCCATTTTTTAAATGGGTTATTTAGAATTTTGATATCTAAATTCTTGAGTTCTTTATATATTTTGGAGACCAGTCCTTTGTTCGATGTGGGGTTGGTGAAGATCTTTTCTCATTCAGCAGGCTGCTTTTTTTGTCTCATTGACTGCATTCTTTGCTTACAGAAGCTTCTCAGTATCAGATTTATTTATTGTTGTTCTTAGTGTCTGTGCTACTGATGTTATATTTAGAAAGTGGTCTTCTGTGTCCATGCATTGATTGAAGGCTACTTCCCACTTTCTCCTCAATCAGGTTCAGTTTGTTTAGATTTATTTGGAGGCCTCTAATCCATATGGAGTTGATATTTGTGCACGGGGATAGATATGGATCTATTTTCATTCTTCTGTATGTTGACATCCAGTTATTCCAGCATAATTTTTTGAAGATGATTTTTAATTGTATAATTTATAATTGTATAAATATGCGAGATTTAATATATTTAATGATAATTTTAAATAAATTTAAATAATTTAATATAAGTTAAATATTATGTTTAATAATAATTATATAATAGCTTCTCTGTCAAAAATTAGGTGTTCATAGGTGTGTGGATTAATATCTGTGTCTTTGATTTGATTCCATTTGTCAGCATTTCTGTTTTTAATGCTAGTACCTAGCTGTTTTTTATTAATGTAGCTCTGTAATAGAGCTTGATGTCAGGGATGGTGATGCCTTTGTAAGTTACGTTATTGTACAGAATCGTCTTGGTTATCCTCTTTTTTGTTTTTCCATATAAAGTTGATTATTATTATTTCAAGGTATGGAAAGATTTGTCCTGGGATTTTAATGGGAATTGCATTGAATTTATGGATTTTTTTTGGTAGAATTGACATTTTTATTAGGTTGACCCTACTTAAGCATGGGAGATCTTTTTATCTTCTGGTATCTTCTTCAATTATTTTTTCAAAGACTTGAAATTCTTGTCAAATAAGTCTTTCATTTCTTTGGTTAATGTTAACCCAAGATATTGTATGCAATTTGTGGCTATTGCGAAAGGTAATATTTCTCTAATTTCTTTCTCATCTTCTTTGTCATTTGTGTATAGGAGTTGATCTTTTTTTTTTTAGTTTTTTAGTTGATCTTGTTTTCTGCCACATTACTGAAGGTATGTATCAGCTCTAGGAGTTCTCTGTTAGAGTTTTTGGGTACACACACACACACACAAACATATTACTTGTAAATAATGAAAGTTTGACATCATCCTTTCTAATTTTAATACCCTTGATTTCCTTTTGTTGTTTTATTATTAAGGTCAGAACTTCAATAGCTATGTTGAAGAGATGTTGAGAAAGTAGACAGCTGTGTCATGTTCCTGATTTTAGTGGAATCGCTACCAGTTTCTCTCCATTTAATTTGATGTTGGTTGTTATATTGAAGTATATTGCTTTTATTATGTTTAGATATGTTCCTTATGTTCTTGATCTCTCCAAGACCTTTATCATGAAGGGGTGTTGGATATTGTTGAATACTTTTCCAGCATCTAATGAGATGATCATGTTTTTTTTTCAGTTTATTTATATGATAGATTACATTGATAGATTTACATATGCTGAACCATCCCCAAACCTCTGGAATGAAGTCAACTTGATCATGCTGGATGCTTTTTTTTTTTTTGATGTTTACTTGGATTCAGTTTGACAGTATTTTATTGAGTATTTACGCGTCCATGTTCATGCATGAGATTGCTCTGTAATTCTCTTTCTTGAGTCTTTGTGTGGTTTTGATATCAGGGTAACTTCAGCCTCATGAAAAGAGTTTGACAATGTTCCTTCTCTTTCAATTATGTGGAACACCTTGAGGAGTATAGGTATTAGCAATTCTTTGATGTTCTGGTAGAATTCTGCACTAAAACCATTTGGCCTTAGGCTTTGTTGTTGTTGTTATTGTTGGGAGGTTTTTAATAATAGCTTCTAATTCCAATTTGTAGGTATTTTTAAATTGTTCATGTGGTCTTGATTTAATTTTGGTACATGGTATCTCTCTAGAAAATTGTCTATTTATTTTAAGTTTTCCTATTCTGTGGCATACAGGTTTGTGTAGTATGACCAAATGATTCTCTGAATTTCCTCAGTGTCAGTTGTTATGTGCCCCTTTTTGCTTCTGATTTTGTTAATTTGGTTGTTTTCTCTCTGTCTTTTGATTAGTTTGGATAAGGGTTTGTCTATATTGTTGATTTTCTCAAAGAACCAGCTCTTTCTTTCATTGATTCTTTGTATTGTTTTCTTTCTTTCTATTATATTGATTTCAGCTCTCAAATTGATTATTTCCTGTCTTCTACTCCTTTTGGGTGAGTCTGCTTTTTTGTTATTGTTGTTCTAGAACTTTCAAGTGTGATGTTAAGTCACTCATGTGAACTTTCTCCATTTTCTTTATGTGGGCACTTAATGCTATGAACTTTCCACTTAACACTGATTTCATAGTATCCCTTAGGTTTGGGTAAGTTGTGCCTTCACTGTCATAGAAGCCTACAAAGTCTTTCATTTCTTTCTTTTTTTTCTTTTCAGACTCGGGGCTGGTTCAATAGTACACTGTTCAATTTCCAAGGGTGTAGGCTTTCTGTGAGTAGTGTTGTTAAATTCTAACTTTAAAGTATGGTGAGCTGATAAGATACACTGGGTTACTCCAATCTTTTTGTATCTATGGAGGTTTATTTTATTAATGGAGTGTGTGGTCAATTTTAGAGATGTTCCATAAGGTGCTGAGAAGAAGGTCTATATTTTTTTGGTTTGGTTGTAATGTTCTATAGATGTCTGTTAAGTCCATTTGATTCATGATATTGGTTAGTTCTCTTATTTCTCTGTTAAGTTTCTGGCTGGCTGACCTGTTCATTGGTGAGAGCAGGGTGTTAGATTCTCCTACTATTAGTGTATGGGGTTTAGTGTGAAATTTAAGCTTTATTAATGTTTCTTTTATATATGTGGTTGCTCTTGTATTAGGGGCATAAATATTCAAATTTGAGACTTCATATTGATGGATGGTCCTGTGATGAGTATAAAACGTTCTTCTCCATCTATTCTAATTGAATTTAGTTTGAAATCTATTTTGCTAGATATTAGGATAGCTATACCTGCTTGTTTCTTAGGTCCATTTGATTCAAAAACATTTTCCCAAATCTTTACTTTTTTCTATTGTTTAAAGTTCATTCCAAAAGCTTGACCATGGTACAAATATGGAGAAATTAGAATTCAGATTCATCAAAGATGGTCAATGATAGAGAAGGGCTATCCTAGGCCTATAATCCTTTCATTTAAAATCATGTTGAGAATCCAGTATGAAATCTATTGAAGTGCAACGAATGGAATTGCATTACAGTGAGGTATAGAGCCTGAGTACTTCTAGTGAATAGGCATGAAGACTGGAAAATCTGTTTAATCAGATTCAGCAAATATGAGAGGAGGCATTTGCATTGATTTGGAGAAGATTTTAAGCCCAACAAATATTTTAGAGAAGAAAAGATTTTCTTAAGTCTCTTGAATTAAGGGAAAAATCTTTATCTTTGATTATTACCTAAAATATGTAATTTATGTCCAGATAAATATCTTTTTAATATATCTTTTGAAGCCAATTCATTTTACTGGTGGGATTTGGTGCTTTTACAGGTGATGATTATTTTCTCTGGAAAGTAGACTAGAACTGAAATGCAAAGAAAATGGTCATCTCTTAAATTCAAAGCTTACATTTAGTGGGATTTGATAGGTTCAACATTTATGAAAATGTGTATCTTCACAGCACAATTATGCATATTTTAAATCCATAAAATTGAATATTCACCATGTCACTTCTTTCAAAATTATACTTTTTCCCGTTGGTTGTTTTTTGGTTTTTCTTTTAAATTGGGTTTTGTTTTTTGGGGAGGTTGGCAAGGACAGAGGAAGGATGTGAGGGTGAGGGAATGGGGAGATAAGTGGAATCAGAATGCATGATGTAAAATCCACAAAGAATCAATAAAAGGGAAAAAAAGAAAAAGAAAATTCATCCAGAACAGGTAAGAGTTGAGACAGACATCTATATATGATGGAATTGAGGGCAAAAGCAGGCAAGCAAACAAACATACAAAAAAAAAAGGTGTCTTAAGAACATCTATATGGAGGCTATCTCTATCTTTTATCTACACTTATAACTCCTATTCTATTTTTCAGTGTATAGATACATATGATCACCATAATTTTTTCTCTATGGTATCTGAGGAACATATTAATTTTGAAGATGCATTAGGGGAAAATTTAGGAAAAAGCTACCCTTAAGATTAACTCCATCTTTCTGAGTAAATAAAATGAATCCAGGGAAGATATGGTGGCCATTTTATATAGGATTTTTAATATTTTGGAATTTATAAAGTGTTGATATTCATTAAAATCATTTACATATGGATTTTGATGGTTTTGATGGGCACCATCTACATATTGTGTAATATATCTGTTCACACATTTTCTTGTGTATTTTAAATCGATTTTGTAATAAAGTTCTAGTTTATAATTGTTTGTAAAGCATTCTCATTCAGAAACTTGTACATTAGTTTGGAAACTACCATTTGGATAACTGATTTTATTATAATGCTAATAAGACACTTTTGTACTCCTCTGTAACACAGATAATGCCTCAAAAGCTTTGACAGACAGTATCCTTTGTTTTGGATATACATATATAAATGTAAAGTGGCTACCTATTTAAATGCAAGTGAGGAAGTTTTATCTGTATAAAAACACTAATAAACAACAAAATAATTGGCTTATCACTAAAAGATATGTCAATGGATTTTACTAATGTTTAGATATTTTTCTGTGTGAGAAGGGAGGTAAACATGATTTTTGTATGGCTTTTAATGCTTTTAGATGCAGACAATACATTCTTCATGAATGTTTAATGAGCTGAATTAGAAGTGCAGAGTGTCCTTTATGCCTTCTTAAGTCCATTGTTATGCTTCAGGCACACAGTTATCACTGATAATTAGAGAGAAAAGTGCAAAGGTACACAACAAATATTGTATTTTACCCATTTCTCTTTGGTAATAGATGAAAATTACTTGCTCTGAAATACTGACTTTTAGTTTCCCTTAATAATCTCAGACCTAGAATGTCTGTAGAGGGTGAAGAGGTGAATAAATTAGGTGAGAGATGAAAAACAGCATGACATTCTTGAGCAAATTATATTCTGTTAATATAGCCAGAAAGGTAGACACAACTAACCAAATATTACTCCTATTTGGTTTCTAGTATGGGTCACACTGGCTGTTGTGGTCATGGTATGATTAAAATGGAAATTACAGAATCAGATAAGAACCTGGGAAATAATGTAAACATGTAAATATGCTTTTTCCCTCCTGAGAATCATCCTCACATATATGCCTACTGTTGATATTTCTGGTGTCCTGCTATTATCCTTAAACTTCATTTGTTTTCATTATAGAAGTCTTTTCTTTCTTTGCTCAGTCACTGATTTGTCTATCCTACACACTTAAAAAGGCTAAAGTTTTCATACTACTTCATTGCAACAGTGTCAAGTTCAATGGTGGTTTCATGATTGTCTATGTTTTCAACCATTTCATAGGACATTATTAATTATTTTAATATTTTATATAGAGATAATTTTTATATAAGTATTTTGGGACAGATTTCTTCAGAGCTCAATTATTGATGGTTCTCCAGAGAAATAAAATCCATATGATGTGTATATGTGGACACCCACACAAGTACTATATATTTACAATGATTATCATGATATTCTGCATGTGTTAAGTATTTGAAATCTGACTGGAAAGGTCAAATGACTCTAGAAACTCTACTTCAAGTACAATATTAGTCAGCAGAAGACCTGTGGGAGAGCTGACAGATGTTTACCTGGGAATAATCTTACAGTAAGTAGGAGCAAAAATGAGAAAGGAAGAGGTCAGTCAGCTTTACCAACTACTAATCACTTCAGTTTATTTCAGATTACTGGATAATACCTACCTACATTATCAATGACAACTTCACTGTTGAATTGTCTTAAGAATATAAACTAGGGAAGATCAGAAAAGTAGCAAAGTCAGTGCTAACCACAATTTGACACATTAAAAAGTAAAAACCTCAAGACTAAAGTTTCTACTCTGTTACTGAAATTAAGAACAAGAAAATGTGAGAAGATACCATTTCATTTCTGAGTGTTGGGTATGGGTATGATAAATGAAACTTGGAAATTTTCAGCGAAGATTATTTTTTACAAAGTTTTCATTATACTATTTGATAAAAAGAGGCAAGAAAGATACACGGCACCCAGGTATGTGACATGGGACTGATCTCGATCTTCTAGACTTTTGTGTTCCAGTGTAGGAGAAATAATAGTGTCATTTCCCACCATACTAAGATGCTAGTAAGAGCTGCAGCACATTTCATCATCCTATAATTAATTGTCACATAGAAGGGAAGTGAAGGCTCATGCCATTGGTCAGAGCAGACAGTCAAATACATTTCTGGAATTCGCCTTAGTGTAGCAAATCTTGATGCATCCTGAGGAAAGCATTTTTCTTTTAAAGAGAAATCAAATTTAGTGGGTGATACCTTCTTATGCAGAGCTGTGATCCGACTCCATTTTTATTTTTTCCAGGGATTCCTTGGTAAACATTATTAATTTACAAGTGGCGATAATTTTTATGCTAACCTGACATAAATTATAGATATCTGAGGAGGGAAACTTTATTGAGAAAATGCCTCCATAACACCTAGCTGTAGACATGCCTGTTGGGAATTTTCTTAATGATGCTGGTGAGCTCACCCCATTGTGAGTGGTTACATCCTTAGGCTCATGGACCTTCATTGTATGAGAAAGTAGGATGAGCAAGTTATTAGGAGGAAAGCAGTAATCAGGATTCTTCTATGTTCTCTGAATCAGCTCCTGTCTCCAGATTTCTGCCCTGTTTGGGTTCCAATCCTGACTTCCTTCAATGATGGACTATACTATAAACCCTTTCCTCTAACTGGCTTTTTGGTTGCATTATTTCATCACAGCAATAGAAACCCTAACTAGGTTATTACATAACTCTAGAAGATAATTTAGCGAAAGATGTTTATGTGATTTACATTAGGTGCCATGAATCTAGTTCAAAAATAAAAAGTGGAAGTCAGACATGGAGATGTGAGTCTAAGATATCATTTCTAAATTTCTTTGACCCTAGATGTTGAAAAAAACATGTCTTTACACAAAAGAATAATATAGGAGGATAATATAAGATAATATTGCCTAATTTAGATTAGGTAATAAAGCAAATAAGGAAGAAGTGAAAAGATTTCACATCACTAGCAGAAACAGAAACTATTTTCAAGTGCCTACAGAATATGTGATTACAGTAGCCCTTAAAGTTATGGGTTATTTTTCTGTCTTATTGATTTAGCTTCTGATGTAAACCAACTAATTTTCCAAAGTGAACTGGCAAAAAATGTTGTCCTAATTTGATCTATTATCTATGATCGAAAAAGGAGCTCATCAGATTCAAATGCAATCTTTTTGAATGCTGGCTCATGAAGGTAGTTGGTCCTACTATGTTTGCTACGTGTATGTTTACACCTACCAAATATGTCAGAAACCACTCTTTTTTTTTGTCAAAATTATAGCAAGTAATTGTAACAGTAAGTTTCATTCAAAACAGATATTCAAGATTTGTGGATTAATTTATTACAATATTGATGACTTTAATATCTGTTTAAATGCACATCATTTTCTGATATTTTCATAGTTTAGGCTTAAGAAATTAACAGGAATAATTTTTCTAAAAAAAATGAAAATCTAATTTTGGATTCCAGAGTTTGAGATTGACTCTTTCTCCTAAGTCATTTAAGACCATTTGCAAACCTTACTTCCACAAATACCGAAAGCCTTTCACTGAGTAATTGCATAACAGAATTTGAAAATTAGTATTCGTATCACAGGGAAACAGCATTGAATCTTAAATCACATTCTTTCTTCAGGTGACATCTTATAACATTGAATGATGGCATAATTTTCCTATCAGGGTTTCTTCAGTCTTAGGACTCTGACTTTTTCCTCTTGGTTTAAATGACACAATTACAGCAAGGACAAATTTAGTGATTTGATCTTTTGGTAACATCTTCTCTAAATAAGAACATCTGTTTTATAGTCACTTCCTGTTTATAGGGTAAGCTATTGTAGTGAAATTTCAAAATGTCAAACTCAATCAAAAATACTGATCTGCTTTAGTGTGCAAGTGAAATTGCTAATGTGTAGAAGGACTCAATGTAATCTCTGGCAAGAGAGCTCTGCTGGGAGCAGAAAGGACTTGTTTTCTATTCCCAGTGACATGGAAATTATTGGCATTGTCTACAAAAGAATAAAAAAGTTGTTTCAAGGACAAACACGCTGATGGGCATAGAGAAAAACCTGGAGATGGAGCGAGAGAGCCTGATTGCTCTGACAAAGAATTCATGTTTACTCTTTCTCTTAAGTAAATGCTAACTTCTTACTTTAAAGATGTATAGATTGCTATTGTCTGTAAGTGCTTACTATATATAAAATTACCACAAATATAACAAACCATAGGATCTATAGAACATAACAAAATTTTTCAATCTTAGTATATCATCACTGACAGGCATAGGAGTCAGCCTGGGGGGGTCTGTGTACTAGATATGCTTAAAATGTTGGCATCAATTGGAATGAAAGAGAACACTGAAGTTACAGTCTAGAATTCAGAAATTTGTTTAGAGACTGCAACATTACCCTTAAACTTGCCAGTATGAGGCACCTAAAATTCTAGGAGTCTGTGTGCTTTCCTCTTTCTATTTGCCCATGATGATTAAATATAGAATATCATTAATCATTGAAGTTTCACATTTTAATCATCTGTGATTTAGTTCTTTGATAACTTAACTCTAAATGTCCATAAGTGTCAGTTGGCCAATGTGAACACAGTTTTCTGTCAGATGTGCAGCAATCATAACTACAGTGAGTGCATTCTGTTCAGCAAGCAGTATGTGTGTGTGTGTCTTGCTTGAGTAACAGCTGGGAACTGTCAAAGCATATAAATCTGGGATGGAATTAACCTCAAATAGTTACTCAGAAGTATGCAGAAAAAACATTATGTTTATAAGGGTTTTAAATACCAGAGCCATGGCATGGTAAAGTAGAAAAAAATGAAGCAATAATAACCAAATAGAGACAACAGATAGCCTTTCTCACATAGATTTAGGATTGGAAAGTTAAGCAATCTAATTTTTCTGACCCTTTCTGTTAGCTTTTCCTATGTCTATTCAATTGCAATAGAGGTTAATAAAGAGATTTCAAATTGAAATGGAAGCTGACATAAAGGACATTAAACTTAAAATTACTAGGACATTTGGTAGTCAAGCATTGTTTATTTTTGCCCAGTCCCCAATTTGTCAACAATGTCAAACATTTCAGAAAGCATCCATCTGCTTTGATTCAAAACTTATCTATATTTATCATGCTAGGAGACTCAATTAGCAAAGATAACAGTTACTATCTTCTTAATGAGACCTAAGCAAGAATATCACTTGAAAGCACATGATAGCAAACTCTCTCTTGTACCTTCCCTTTACATTCAAGGACACATAGTATATTAGAATGACTGAAGCTAGTCCTTTTATTACTTACTTTGTATTATGGAAGGTGAGGTATTCTATTATTTCTATGGTTCAGGTATGTAGAAATGTATGTTATCTCTGAAGGGTAAGAACAACATGGAAGAAGAATTGCTAGTTGAATTCAAGACTGCAAAAATTCAAGGCTGGCAGTCACTCTAAAAGACCAGGAGAGTAAGACTGGGAGAAAATGCAGGACAGCATATTTAAAATAATAAAACTAACAAACAAAAAGGTTGCTCAATCATGGAGTAAGATTTACAAGAGAGAAATAAAAGGCTTTGTCCTCTTTCTGCCTAGAGAAACAGTCATGTTTTGAGCAGGCAAGGCTTCTTCCAGACACATATTTTCCTTTGGAAAAGGAGGTATGCACAGTGTGACATTTTGGCCTGACACTGATAGTTGTCTATCCAATCATCATAACTGTTCTGGCCCAGAGAAGAGACCATCACTGATGCCCCAACTTCTCCTGATTAAGGAATTAATGTATTATAGTATGCCATAATGTAGAATGTACCCAGATGTAAGATATAAGAAGGATGCAGAATTGGGGTTGTGGCATGGAGAGAGGGCATCCAGCTTGCTGCTATCAACAGTGATTAGGTTACTAGCAGGTTTGTGATTAGGAAATGGCTTAATCATCACTTTGCTAACTTGGTGCATACAAAGGATTTAGATCTTGATTAATACCTAGGTAGGATATAGCAGATCTGGGTGGAGGTTACAATTCTGCTAAGGTAGATTTTCTGGTCTCTAAAATAGTAGAGAGAAGTGTGTGAGAAGAACAGTGTCCACTTTAATTCTTGTAATTCTTGGAGAAGCATCTTCTGTGATCCATTTATATAACCATAATCTCTCTTCCAATATATGAGTTAAAACCAGAGTCAGTAAGTTTACTCCATCTCTTACAGGAGTTGAAAAGCTAGATCAGCAAAAATTAGAATTAGCAGATATCATCCATTCAATTCCCAGCTTTTTATAAATGTATTTTCTTGTGCTTCGTTTCTAGTTATGAAAGATATTTCAGAGACAACATAGAGTATAAGCACAAAATTTGTAACTATCAGTATCCTAGTATACTTTTAGTAGAAGAATAAAGAAACATTGTAAAAGGGTAAAAATTTTAACATGTGCATTTGTTAGAACAACTAGGACATACTGAAGTGTTTACAATCACATAAAGAGCTATATTGAGGCAGTTGTATCCAGATCACTACAATTGTATTCAAACAGGTATGGTGGCATTATTTTTGGTGATGTTACTCCCCAACAGGTTATAATCTTAACATGCTTAATATGTATATTCCTGGAAAAGACAGAATATGTAAGAACCTTGCCAAAAAATACTTTGGATTTTAATTTAAAAATAGTTTCGTACCTTGGCTATTTATAGTCTTAACATATGTTAATGATTTTCTGTGCTTGCAAGTCACACTGTGTTCTAAGAATTAATCTGAGAATTAGTTATACCTCTTTTACCTGAGAGCTGGTCTTCACTTTTAGTGTTAACAAGCTCTTCAGGTGACATGTAAACCCAGACTTTATTTTTCCTTTAGAAAAACTGTCTTAAAATACTTAAGGAATTCAAAAAAGTAGTGAGATGAAAGAGATGAAGGAAGATTGCTACTAGAATGTGGACATGGGTCATGGTCTTGCAAGAAATCTGACCTCCCAGGCTGTTGTCTGGAGGTCAATAACATTCACATTCATCATTTCATCATCTTAAGAACTGCAGAGCCAGTTTAAGGTTGCCATATGTCCTTTGACAGAATTATGTTAGTTTGCATGTGAAGAGAATTCACAGTATTCTAACTTCTGTTAATGACATACTCAAGTCTTTATTTTCTCTACTTGGCAACTATGATATGTCTATGAATTTGATCATATTACTTGAGACAGGATACTTCACAAGAACTAAAATGTTGGTCAGTAGGTAAAAGTACTTCACAATACGAGCCTAACAATATAAGTCTCATTCCTACCCAAATAATGGTGAAAGTGAAACCTGACTGAACATTAACTACCCTCTCACCATAACATACCTGCCATGGGACATGCATGCCAGAAAATTTGATAGTCAGGCATCATTTGTTTTTGCCTAGTCCCCAATTCTTCAATAACAACAAGTATTGCAGAAAGGATTAATCTGCTTTCACCCAACATTTTTCTATATTTAACACTTTAGCATACTCAGCAAGGTAAAGGTAACTTTCGCTGTCTTGTCAGAAAGACTGAGTAAGAATATAACTGGAACTCACATAATGACAAACACTCTTTTGTCCCACCCCTTTATATTCAAGGGCATGCGCACCACACATCATGCATGTGTGTGCATGAACACACACATGTGCACGTGAATGCTTGCGCACAAAGAAAGAAATAATTAAATGAACTAAATTAAATATGATATAGTCAAATCTTAAAGATACATGGACAGATAGACATAATTTTATTTAAATAAAGAAAATATAGACCATATTGTTCTTATTTTCCCCAGTGAGGTTTTTCAGATTGCAAAAGATGATAAGGTATGATGATTTACCAGCATTTATTAATAGGCATACCTTAAATCATTAAACAACTTCTTTATTAAATTCAAAGCTTATAAAAGCACCATTAGGGTGTTATGGATCTCAGTCTATGTTGTTTCCCTCAATGCTTATAAAAATGAGCAAGGTTATTTACACAGGTGGTAAATAGTCATTTAGGTAGAAAAATTCTGTTCCAATGTCAGGGTTTTAAAATTTTGAAATTTTGATGGAAATAGCAATTGTCTAATCCCTTCAGTCATTTAAGCTGCAACATGGGCATATGGATCTCCCAACTTAATCAAATTAAGAGCCTCGTTTTTTATTGAAGCATTTTTATTGTCATGATAATAGTAATGTGGCTCATCATTTCAATCTGAGACAATCTTTACTCAAATAAAGCTGCACAATTCTGAAAACGTTTTATTAGTATCTTTTTTCTGATCCACCATAGGCCTGATAATATTGTAACATACCATAGCACAGAATTCTTTTAACATTTCTGAAATAAGAGGTGAACAAAATGTGTTACTTTGGAGATGACATATCTGTTTTAATAAGAGAGTGCAAATGGTATAATTCTGTAGTATTTTTCTCACACACTAAAATGCACAGTTATATTATCACATATGAAGCATATTTCCAACATTGCTTTTAAGTAAACCATAAACTCATAATAAATATCTTAATCAATTGGCCCTGAGAAAACTCACCTTTGTAAACATTTTGAGAGGAAACTGCACCATAGAAACTTTTCCTATTATACTCATTATGAAAAATGTGTGAAAATAGTTGTTATCTTTGTTACACAAAATAATTTGAAGTAAAATGTCTGTTGGGATATCGAGATCACAGCAGTGGAACAATATACTGAGACATTCAGGAGGGACAGTTGATTTCAGTAAGAAACGTAGTGTGACTTATCTGGGGAAAAATAATCACCTGTGCTGAGACATGCATGTGATTTAGGAAATGATATTGCCTATGATTTCACACACTATGCTAATATTTGAAAACCAGATGCTGTCCTTAGATTTCCCACATCAGCTAACATTTAATTGTCAACAGTATAAGGAATTGAAAAGTATCCAGGTTAATTAAATGCACACAGTAATTTTACTTTTTATAAAAAAATATTTTGGTTTAATGTGTCCTTTTCAGATATTTCAATGCAAATGATCTTAGTAGTTTTAATTTCCCTCAGAGTGTCATGTATTTTATAAGTATTGCTACTAAATAATGAAATTTTAAGAAAGATGGGATTCAAATTGAATAGCATAATCCAAAAATAAGTTTTAAAAAGGATCTAAAAATTAGTAATTGAAATAGCATTTGTATGTTTGGATTAGTGATATAGTTTACTCTTAGTATTATGAGTATTAAGGAAATAATTTTTAGTATATTTTCATATTAAAGACAGTAAAATGATTATGAATAGTAACCAAAATAATTAAATACATTAAATGAATCACTGCTATAATTTTATTAAGAAAAGAAATATTAAAGGAATATAAATGCATTTAGTTTAAAAGTAAATTCAAGGGATTCAATAAAGTAAACATTACAGTATGCCTTTTCCGTTCTTAATATTTTTCTTTTTTATTGAAAGTAGGTTTTTTATACAATATATTCTGATTATAGTTTTCCCTCCCTCTACTCCTCTTAGCAACGACCCACTTCTCCACCTCTCTGGATCCCCTCCCTTTCTTTCTCTAATTAGAAAATAATAGTCATCTAAGAAAGAGATAGGAATCAACATGGCAAAATAAAATATAACAAGATGAAGTAAAAGCTATCATAATGAAGTTAGACAAGACTATGCAACAGGTGAAAAAAAGCCCAAAGAGACAGTAAATGTGTCTGAGACCCTCTTGGTTCTCACAGTTGGAGATAACTGGATAAGGCAGTGATTCCTCAACATAGAAGAATATCATTAGAAATCATTTCTAAATCTTTTACACTAATAGTATTTACTTTTCCCCTAAGTCTTTGAGCTTTCTACTCTCTGGTTCATATTTCCCTAGCAGTGTTAGGTATGGGTTCCTTCTCTTGGAGTGGATCTTAAATCAAATCAGATATTGTTTGGCTACTCCCAAAAAGTTGGTGCCACCATTAACCTAGCATTTTTAGCAGACAGGACAATGGCTCTTTGGCTGGGTTTGTATCCACATTTCTTTTTTGGTAACTTTCATAGTACCTTCCCACACCAAAGAGATTAAAACATAGTGTGAAATCCTCATGAAGGTACCAGCACAACGTCTCAATGTTCAGTGAGTTGTGTGGATGTTGCTCTCAGCAATGGAGTTCTATTGTCAGTTTGCAGAGAGCAACCCTTTGTCTTATCAGCATCCTAGGTTGTTTGGGGATTTCTGTAATACCCTCTTGGACAACAACTCAATTGAATGCAAATCAGTCCCTCTACTGGAAGCCTTGCCGGACTACAACAGAAGGCCAGTTGTGACGTCATGTACACCATTAATAAGAGTATTTATTAGATCACCTTCTGGTAAGTTTCCACTGCATTAACTTCCCATAGATACCCCAAAGCCCCTACTTTCAGCTGTCCATCCTCACACTCTCTCCCTCCATTCTATTGACCACCATACCTGATCTCTCCTGTTCCCACCCCCACCCACCTCTAATCCATCCACAAAATATATTTCCCCTTCCCATGGAGATCCACGTAGCACCACCCCTAGAATCCTCTACCTAATTTCTCCGGATTTATGGATTATGGTTTGCTTATCATTTACTTGACAACTAATAGCCTCTTATAAATGGATAAATAGTGCATTTGTCTTTTGGAGTCTGGATTAAATCAAACAGAATGTTTTTCCCTAGTTCCATCCATTTGCCTGCAAATTTCATGATGCCATTTTTTTTTCAAGAGCTGAGTAACAATCCGTTGTATTAAAGTATCACATTTTTTAAATCATTCACTTGAAGGGTATCTAGGTTGTTTCCAAAGTTTATTTATAAATAAACAATGAACATAATTGAGCAAGAGGACAGATGAGCATCCTTTGGATATATGCCCAGGAGTAGTATAGCTAGGTCTTGACTTACATAAATTCCAAATTTTCTGAAGAACCTCCATATTGATTTTCATGGGGCTCTATAAGTTTAAACTCCCACCAGAAAAGGAGAAACATTCCCCTTGCTCCACATATTTTCCAGCATGAGTTGTCACTTGGGTTTTCTTAGCCTTTTTTGCAGGTGTAAGATGGAATATCTAGATAATTTTGTTTTGCATTTGCCTGATTTTTTAAGCATGCTAAACATTTCTTTAACCACATGAACACAAATATAAGTGTTTCTCAGCCATTTGAACGTTTACTATTGAGAATTCTCTGTTTAGAACCAAATTATTTAATTAGATTATTTGATTTTTGATATCTAGTATTTTGAGTTCTTTATGTATTTTGCATTTCAGGCCTCTATTGTATACAAAGTTGGCAAACATCATTTCTCATTTGGTAGGCTGATCCCTTGTCCCTTGATCGTATCCTTTGACTAACACAAGCTTTTGAGTTTTATAAGGTCCCATTTATTAATTGGTATTTTTTTATCCACACTATTTGTGCTCAATTCAGAAAGTTATCTTCTGTACTAATGAATTGATAACTACTCCCATTTTATGTTCTATCAAATTCAGTGTATCTATTTTTATCCTGAGGTCCTTGATCCACTTGAAGTTTTGTACAGGGAAAGTAAGTATAAATATTTACATTCTTCTAGATGGAGACATCCAGTTTTACCTGCACCATTTGTTGAAGATGCTGTCTGCCTTTCCAGTTTATATTTCTGGCTTCTTTATCAAAAATCAGGTGTCCATATGTTTTTGGATTTATGTCTGGGTCTGCAATTCAATTAAATTAATCAATGTTATTTTTATACCATTTTTTTTACTATAACTCTGTAGTACAACTTAAAATCACAAATGGTGGGACAATCAGCTGTTTTTTATTGATCAGAATTATTTTAGTTATCCTGTATTTTTTTCCATTTGATTATGAGAATTATCCTTTTAAAGTCTGTAAAGAATTGTGTTTTAATTCTGATAGAGAATGCACTGAATGCATTTATTGCTTTGTGTAGGATGACAATTTTTACTATCTTAATCCTACCAATCCATGAGCATCTATCTTCTGATACATTTTCAATTTCTTTTGTTAAAAACTTGAAGATTTTATTATTACCAGGATATCACTTGCTTAGTTAGAATTATCCCACATTACTTTACATTGTGTGAAGCTATTGTGAAAGTAATTGTTTCCCTAATTTCTTTCTCAGGCTGTTGGTCACTTATATATAGGAGACCTACTGATTTTTTTAAAGGCAATCTTATATCCAGCCACTTCATTGAGTGTATCAGCTCAGGAGTTCCTGTCAGAAATTTTAGGGTCATTCATTTTATACTATTATATGGTCTGCAAATAATACTTTGACTTCTTCCTATCCTATTTGTATCTTAATCTCTTTTGGTTGTTTTATTGTTCAAGCTAAACTTTCAATAACTCTACTGAATAGAAATGGAAAGAGTAGACCACCTTGTTTCTGATTTTAGTAGGATTGCTTTGGGTTTCTTTATTTAATTTAATGTTGGCTTGCTGTAAAGTGTCATTATTATGTTGAGGTATGCACCATGTGTCCATAATAAGTCCAGTACTTTTGTCAGGAAGCTATATCGTGTTTTGTCAGAGGCCTTTTCTCTGTTTAATGAGATAAGTGCAAACAGAGACTGTGCTTTATTTAGTCATTATATGGTTTATGTATCAAGGTAACTGTGGGCTTATAAAATGAATTTGGAGATGGTCCTTTTTTTCTATTTATGGAAGAATTTGAGGAGAGTTAGTATAAAGATAACTTTTTTTGAAAGTCTGGTGGAATTCTGCACTTCAACCATCTAATCTTGAGATTTTTGTGTGTGGGAGACTTTTAATGAATGCTTCTATTTAGCTAGAGGCCTATTTAAATCCTTCCTCTAAACTTAATTTAAATTTGATAAGTGGCACCTAACAAGAAAATTATCAATTTCTTTTAAATTATATGATTTAGGGGACTAGAGTTGTTAACATATATTCTTATAATTCTCTAGGTTATCGTGATGTCTATTTTTGTGTTCCTACTTTTGTTTCATATTTTATCTATTTGGATATTCTTTGTCAACTTTCTAAATTAATCGGGATAAGGATTTGTTTATTTTTATTTTCTCAAAGACACAAATCTTTTCTTCATTAAGTCTTTGTGTTGTTCTTTTTGCTACTACTTTATTGATTCTAACCCTTAGTTTGATTTTTTTTCTTGTCGTCTAACTCTGTTTAATGTGATCACTTCCTTTTGTTCTAGAATTTTTAAGTGTGCTGTTAAGTTGTTAGTATGAAATTTCTTCAATCTTTTATGTAGGCACTTAATGTATAAACTATTAGCACTATTTTTATTGTTGCCCATAAGATTGATTACTCTATGTAATCATTTTTATTGAATTTTAGGAAGTATTTGATTTCTCTATGTCTATCTGGAATAATTTTTTATTCAGTAGGGTGTTGGTCAGTTTCCATGTATTTCAAAGCTTTCTTCTTTTTGACATCGAGATTTAATCTATGATGGTCTGATAGTTTTCAGGGGAATAGCTTCAATTTTCTTTTTTTTTTTTTTGTTTTTTGAGACTTGGTTCATGCCTGAGAATGAGGTTAGTTTTGGAGAGAATTCCCTGAAGCACTTAGATAAGGACTATTCTCCTGTGTTTGGGTGAGTACAGAATGTTCTGAAGTATCAGTTATGTCCATTTGGATTATAAAGTCTGTTAGCTGCAATATTTCTGTGTTTCAATTTCTCTGGATGATATGGAAGTTATTGAGAATATGGTATTGAAATTTTCCACTATCAATGTGCAAAGCTCAATATGTGATTTAAACTTAATTAGTGTTTCTTTTACAAATGTGGGTGCCCTTGCATTTGGGACATACATTAAAAGAGCTAAATTGATGGTTTTTCTTTTGATGGGTATGCAGTGTCCTTCCTCATTTCTTTTGATTAACTCTGTTTGAAGTGTATTTCGGTAGATATTAGAATGGTTTTTAGGTTCATTTGCTTGGAATATTCTTTTCTAACCTTTTACCTCGAGTTACTGACTATCCTTGAGGTTGAGGTTTGCTTCCTGGATGCAACAGAAGGACGGATTCTGTTTTTGCATTCATTCACTGTCTTTTTATTGGGAATTGGAATCATTCATAGTTGAGAGGTATCAATAACCAATGATTTTTGATTACTGTAGTTTTGCTGTTGGTGGTGGTGTTGGTTGCAATGATGATGGTGTTGGTAGTGGTGGTATATCTGTGTATATGAGTTTGTGGGGTTTTGAATGGGCTTCCCTTCTTTTGTTTTTGCTGGCGTGAGATTATTTTTTGTGCTTTTATAGGTATTGTTAACTTCCTTAGATTGGATTTTTCTTTTAGTACCTCTATAGGTTTGGATTAATAGATATTGCTTAAATGGATTAATTGTCTTAATGGGTTAATGGATGTTGTTTAAATATCACAGAATGTCTTATTTTCTTCATCAATGCTGATTGAGTGTTTTGCTAGTTATGTTATTCTGGGATCTGTGATTTCATAGAGTCTACAGAACATCTGTCCAAGACCTTATGGCATTAAAAAATTCAGATATAATTCTACTAGGCCTGCCTTTAGATGTTACATGGTCTTTGTCCCTTACTGCTTTTAATATTTTTTTTTGTTTTGTACATTTAGTGTTTGATTATTTTGTGGTGAGGGGACTTACTTTTTGGTCTAATATGTTTTATATCTATATGTTTCTTGTTCCCTTATAGCCATATCCTTCCTTAGGTTATTCTTAGGTTTATTCGACTTTTGTTGTGCTATATGATTTTATTGTAAACATTTTGGGGGCCTTTGAACTGTGTTTCTTCTCTTTGCTCTCTACCTAATATTCTTATGTCTGGTCCTTTCATAGTGTCCCAGATTTCTTGAATGTTTTTTCAGGAGTTCTTTTGGATTTAATATTTTCTTTGATTAATGAAGTGGAGATTTGACCAGGAAGATCAGATATCAGGATAGTACGAGAGTTCTGGGTCTGCCTGCAACATTCTTGTTGCCATTGGCTCTTGGGTTAGTAGGATGTGCCTCCTGGACTTGGAGTCTGGAACAAAGCACAAAGTAAGGTAGGGAAGATAAGAAGGGGGAGATGTGTGGGATAAACAGAAGATGGAAGCTGTGGGGTGGGTTTATGCTCTGACAGGTGCTCTGCTGCAGATTTAGGTATGAGATTAGGGAATTGGTTCTTGAGAAGCACAGATAGAGGAGGCGTGTAAGCAGTCTACATGTTTTTTGGGGAGGCGTGCCTATGTTTATCAAAGGGTAATTTCAAGAGTGGGGCCTTGCCCATAACCACTGGGAGAAGGATAGTTATGAAGAAATGGTTTGTAAGATCCACCCGAGATGTAAGAAGGGAAGAAGGCCAAAGTGTGTAGCTGGTGACCTTTTGCAGCATGAGATACAAGCTTGAGTGAGTGGTTCTAGGGAACAGAGCTATGAGACGTTTTGCAGGCCGTCTACTCTTTTTGCTTGTTTGCTTGTTTGCTTCTTAGCAGTCATGGTCTGTGGATAAAGACAGGGTGGCTTTTGAATTTTGAGCCTGGGATACAAGGAGGGGTAGAAGGAGAGAGTTTGGGAAAGGGATAGTATGTGATATTCACAGAAAATGTGGGCATGAGACATGTTAGGTTACAACTGGTAATCTGTTGCAATGTTAAGAGTCAGGTCTGTGAGAATAGAGAAAGAAGAAAAAGTCTACAACAGCTTGTGCATTTTTCAAGTTTAATTTTCTTTACTTCAGAAATTATTTGATCTTTATTGCATATATACCAGATAATAAATTCAACTTTATAAATAAATGAAATTTCACTATGAAATGAAAGTTATGAGACAAAAATAATGGGAAGAGACACTGAAATTTTATTACTTTTCTC
>LOEQ01013768.1:0-20315 GCA_001685075.1 Bramus lutescens | reverse complement strand
GAGAAAAGTAATAAAATTTCAGTGTCTCTTCCCATTATTTTTGTCTCATAACTTTCATTTCATAGTGAAATTTCATTTATTTATAAAGTTGAATTTATTATCTGGTATATATGCAATAAAGATCAAATAATTTCTGAAGTAAAGAAAATTAAACTTGAAAAATGCACAAGCTGTTGTAGACTTTTTCTTCTTTCTCTATTCTCACAGACCTGACTCTTAACATTGCAACAGATTACCAGTTGTAACCTAACATGTCTCATGCCCACATTTTCTGTGAATATCACATACTATCCCTTTCCCAAACTCTCTCCTTCTACCCCTCCTTGTATCCCAGGCTCAAAATTCAAAAGCCACCCTGTCTTTATCCACAGACCATGACTGCTAAGAAGCAAACAAGCAAACAAGCAAAAAGAGTAGACGGCCTGCAAAACGTCTCATAGCTCTGTTCCCTAGAACCACTCACTCAAGCTTGTATCTCATGCTGCAAAAGGTCACCAGCTACACACTTTGGCCTTCTTCCCTTCTTACATCTCGGGTGGATCTTACAAACCATTTCTTCATAACTATCCTTCTCCCAGTGGTTATGGGCAAGGCCCCACTCTTGAAATTACCCTTTGATAAACATAGGCACGCCTCCCCAAAAAACATGTAGACTGCTTACACGCCTCCTCTATCTGTGCTTCTCAAGAACCAATTCCCTAATCTCATACCTAAATCTGCAGCAGAGCACCTGTCAGAGCATAAACCCACCCCACAGCTTCCATCTTCTGTTTATCCCACACATCTCCCCCTTCTTATCTTCCCTACCTTACTTTGTGCTTTGTTCCAGACTCCAAGTCCAGGAGGCACATCCTACTAACCCAAGAGCCAATGGCAACAAGAATGTTGCAGGCAGACCCAGAACTCTCGTACTATCCTGATATCTGATCTTCCTGGTCAAATCTCCACTTCATTAATCAAAGAAAATATTAAATCCAAAAGAACTCCTGAAAAAACATTCAAGAAATCTGGGACACTATGAAAGGACCAGACATAAGAATATTAGGTAGAGAGCAAAGAGAAGAAACACAGTTCAAAGGCCCCCAAAATGTTTACAATAAAATCATATAGCACAACAAAAGTCGAATAAACCTAAGAATAACCTAAGGAAGGATATGGCTATAAGGGAACAAGAAACATATAGATATAAAACATATTAGACCAAAAAGTAAGTCCCCTCACCACAAAATAATCAAACACTAAATGTACAAAACAAAAAAAAATATTAAAAGCAGTAAGGGACAAAGACCATGTAACATCTAAAGGCAGGCCTAGTAGAATTATATCTGAATTTTTTAATGCCATAAGGTCTTGGACAGATGTTCTGTAGACTCTATGAAATCACAGATCCCAGAATAACATAACTAGCAAAACACTCAATCAGCATTGATGAAGAAAATAAGACATTCTGTGATATTTAAACAACATCCATTAACCCATTAAGACAATTAATCCATTTAAGCAATATCTATTAATCCAAACCTATAGAGGTACTAAAAGAAAAATCCAATCTAAGGAAGTTAACAATACCTATAAAAGCACAAAAAATAATCTCACGCCAGCAAAAACAAAAGAAGGGAAGCCCATTCAAAACCCCACAAACTCATATACACAGATATACCACCACTACCAACACCATCATCATTGCAACCAACACCACCACCAACAGCAAAACTACAGTAATCAAAAATCATTGGTTATTGATACCTCTCAACTATGAATGATTCCAATTCCCAATAAAAAGACAGTGAATGAATGCAAAAACAGAATCCGTCCTTCTGTTGCATCCAGGAAGCAAACCTCAACCTCAAGGATAGTCAGTAACTCGAGGTAAAAGGTTAGAAAAGAATATTCCAAGCAAATGAACCTAAAAACCATTCTAATATCTACCGAAATACACTTCAAACAGAGTTAATCAAAAGAAATGAGGAAGGACACTGCATACCCATCAAAAGAAAAACCATCAATTTAGCTCTTTTAATGTATGTCCCAAATGCAAGGGCACCCACATTTGTAAAAGAAACACTAATTAAGTTTAAATCACATATTGAGCTTTGCACATTGATAGTGGAAAATTTCAATACCATATTCTCAATAACTTCCATATCATCCAGAGAAATTGAAACACAGAAATATTGCAGCTAACAGACTTTATAATCCAAATGGACATAACTGATACTTCAGAACATTCTGTACTCACCCAAACACAGGAGAATAGTCCTTATCTAAGTGCTTCAGGGAATTCTCTCCAAAACTAACCTCATTCTCAGGCATGAACCAAGTCTCAAAAAACAAAAAAAAAAAAAAGAAAATTGAAGCTATTCCCCTGAAAACTATCAGACCATCATAGATTAAATCTCGATGTCAAAAAGAAGAAAGCTTTGAAATACATGGAAACTGACCAACACCCTACTGAATAAAAAATTATTCCAGATAGACATAGAGAAATCAAATACTTCCTAAAATTCAATAAAAATGATTACATAGAGTAATCAATCTTATGGGCAACAATAAAAATAGTGCTAATAGTTTATACATTAAGTGCCTACATAAAAGATTGAAGAAATTTCATACTAACAACTTAACAGCACACTTAAAAATTCTAGAACAAAAGGAAGTGATCACATTAAACAGAGTTAGACGACAAGAAAAAAAATCAAACTAAGGGTTAGAATCAATAAAGTAGTAGCAAAAAGAACAACACAAAGACTTAATGAAGAAAAGATTTGTGTCTTTGAGAAAATAAAAATAAACAAATCCTTATCCCGATTAATTTAGAAAGTTGACAAAGAATATCCAAATAGATAAAATATGAAACAAAAGTAGGAACACAAAAATAGACATCACGATAACCTAGAGAATTATAAGAATATATGTTAACAACTCTAGTCCCCTAAATCATATAATTTAAAAGAAATTGATAATTTTCTTGTTAGGTGCCACTTATCAAATTTAAATTAAGTTTAGAGGAAGGATTTAAATAGGCCTCTAGCTAAATAGAAGCATTCATTAAAAGTCTCCCACACACAAAAATCTCAAGATTAGATGGTTGAAGTGCAGAATTCCACCAGACTTTCAAAAAAAGTTATCTTTATACTAACTCTCCTCAAATTCTTCCATAAATAGAAAAAAAGGACCATCTCCAAATTCATTTTATAAGCCCACAGTTACCTTGATACATAAACCATATAATGACTAAATAAAGCACAGTCTCTGTTTGCACTTATCTCATTAAACAGAGAAAAGGCCTCTGACAAAACACGATATAGCTTCCTGACAAAAGTACTGGACTTATTATGGACACATGGTGCATACCTCAACATAATAATGACACTTTACAGCAAGCCAACATTAAATTAAATAAAGAAACCCAAAGCAATCCTACTAAAATCAGAAACAAGGTGGTCTACTCTTTCCATTTCTATTCAGTAGAGTTATTGAAAGTTTAGCTTGAACAATAAAACAACCAAAAGAGATTAAGATACAAATAGGATAGGAAGAAGTCAAAGTATTATTTGCAGACCATATAATAGTATAAAATGAATGACCCTAAAATTTCTGACAGGAACTCCTGAGCTGATACACTCAATGAAGTGGCTGGATATAAGATTGCCTTTAAAAAAATCAGTAGGTCTCCTATATATAAGTGACCAACAGCCTGAGAAAGAAATTAGGGAAACAATTACTTTCACAATAGCTTCACACAATGTAAAGTAATGTGGGATAATTCTAACTAAGCAAGTGATATCCTGGTAATAATAAAATCTTCAAGTTTTTAACAAAAGAAATTGAAAATGTATCAGAAGATAGATGCTCATGGATTGGTAGGATTAAGATAGTAAAAATTGTCATCCTACACAAAGCAATAAATGCATTCAGTGCATTCTCTATCAGAATTAAAACACAATTCTTTACAGACTTTAAAAGGATAATTCTCATAATCAAATGGAAAAAAATACAGGATAACTAAAATAATTCTGATCAATAAAAAACAGCTGATTGTCCCACCATTTGTGATTTTAAGTTGTACTACAGAGTTATAGTAAAAAAAATGGTATAAAAATAACATTGATTAATTTAATTGAATTGCAGACCCAGACATAAATCCAAAAACATATGGACACCTGATTTTTGATAAAGAAGCCAGAAATATAAACTGGAAAGGCAGACAGCATCTTCAACAAATGGTGCAGGTAAAACTGGATGTCTCCATCTAGAAGAATGTAAATATTTATACTTACTTTCCCTGTACAAAACTTCAAGTGGATCAAGGACCTCAGGATAAAAATAGATACACTGAATTTGATAGAACATAAAATGGGAGTAGTTATCAATTCATTAGTACAGAAGATAACTTTCTGAATTGAGCACAAATAGTGTGGATAAAAAAATACCAATTAATAAATGGGACCTTATAAAACTCAAAAGCTTGTGTTAGTCAAAGGATACGATCAAGGGACAAGGGATCAGCCTACCAAATGAGAAATGATGTTTGCCAACTTTGTATACAATAGAGGCCTGAAATGCAAAATACATAAAGAACTCAAAATACTAGATATCAAAAATCAAATAATCTAATTAAATAATTTGGTTCTAAACAGAGAATTCTCAATAGTAAACGTTCAAATGGCTGAGAAACACTTATATTTGTGTTCATGTGGTTAAAGAAATGTTTAGCATGCTTAAAAAATCAGGCAAATGCAAAACAAAATTATCTAGATATTCCATCTTACACCTGCAAAAAAGGCTAAGAAAACCCAAGTGACAACTCATGCTGGAAAATATGTGGAGCAAGGGGAATGTTTCTCCTTTTCTGGTGGGAGTTTAAACTTATAGAGCCCCATGAAAATCAATATGGAGGTTCTTCAGAAAATTTGGAATTTATGTAAGTCAAGACCTAGCTATACTACTCCTGGGCATATATCCAAAGGATGCTCATCTGTCCTCTTGCTCAATTATGTTCATTGTTTATTTATAAATAAACTTTGGAAACAACCTAGATACCCTTCAAGTGAATGATTTAAAAAATGTGATACTTTAATACAACGGATTGTTACTCAGCTCTTGAAAAAAAAATGGCATCATGAAATTTGCAGGCAAATGGATGGAACTAGGGAAAAACATTCTGTTTGATTTAATCCAGACTCCAAAAGACAAATGCACTATTTATCCATTTATAAGAGGCTATTAGTTGTCAAGTAAATGATAAGCAAACCATAATCCATAAATCCGGAGAAATTAGGTAGAGGATTCTAGGGGTGGTGCTACGTGGATCTCCATGGGAAGGGGAAATATATTTTGTGGATGGATTAGAGGTGGGTGGGGGTGGGAACAGGAGAGATCAGGTATGGTGGTCAATAGAATGGAGGGAGAGAGTGTGAGGATGGACAGCTGAAAGTAGGGGCTTTGGGGTATCTATGGGAAGTTAATGCAGTGGAAACTTACCAGAAGGTGATCTAATAAATACTCTTATTAATGGTGTACATGACGTCACAACTGGCCTTCTGTTGTAGTCCGGCAAGGCTTCCAGTAGAGGGACTGATTTGCATTCAATTGAGTTGTTGTCCAAGAGGGTATTACAGAAATCCCCAAACAACCTAGGATGCTGATAAGACAAAGGGTTGCTCTCTGCAAACTGACAATAGAACTCCATTGCTGAGAGCAACATCCACACAACTCACTGAACATTGAGACGTTGTGCTGGTACCTTCATGAGGATTTCACACTATGTTTTAATCTCTTTGGTGTGGGAAGGTACTATGAAAGTTACCAAAAAAGAAATGTGGATACAAACCCAGCCAAAGAGCCATTGTCCTGTCTGCTAAAAATGCTAGGTTAATGGTGGCACCAACTTTTTGGGAGTAGCCAAACAATATCTGATTTGATTTAAGATCCACTCCAAGAGAAGGAACCCATACCTAACACTGCTAGGGAAATATGAACCAGAGAGTAGAAAGCTCAAAGACTTAGGGGAAAAGTAAATACTATTAGTGTAAAAGATTTAGAAATGATTTCTAATGATATTCTTCTATGTTGAGGAATCACTGCCTTATCCAGTTATCTCCAACTGTGAGAACCAAGAGGGTCTCAGACACATTTACTGTCTCTTTGGGCTTTTTTTCACCTGTTGCATAGTCTTGTCTAACTTCATTATGATAGCTTTTACTTCATCTTGTTATATTTTATTTTGCCATGTTGATTCCTATCTCTTTCTTAGATGACTATTATTTTCTAATTAGAGAAAGAAAGGGAGGGGATCCAGAGAGGTGGAGAAGTGGGTCGTTGCTAAGAGGAGTAGAGGGAGGGAAAACTATAATCAGAATATATTGTATAAAAAACCTACTTTCAATAAAAAAGAAAAATATTAAGAACGGAAAAGGCATACTGTAATGTTTACTTTATTGAATCCCTTGAATTTACTTTTAAACTAAATGCATTTATATTCCTTTAATATTTCTTTTCTTAATAAAATTATAGCAGTGATTCATTTAATGTATTTAATTATTTTGGTTACTATTCATAATCATTTTACTGTCTTTAATATGAAAATATACTAAAAATTATTTCCTTAATACTCATAATACTAAGAGTAAACTATATCACTAATCCAAACATACAAATGCTATTTCAATTACTAATTTTTAGATCCTTTTTAAAACTTATTTTTGGATTATGCTATTCAATTTGAATCCCATCTTTCTTAAAATTTCATTATTTAGTAGCAATACTTATAAAATACATGACACTCTGAGGGAAATTAAAACTACTAAGATCATTTGCATTGAAATATCTGAAAAGGACACATTAAACCAAAATATTTTTTTATAAAAAGTAAAATTACTGTGTGCATTTAATTAACCTGGATACTTTTCAATTCCTTATACTGTTGACAATTAAATGTTAGCTGATGTGGGAAATCTAAGGACAGCATCTGGTTTTCAAATATTAGCATAGTGTGTGAAATCATAGGCAATATCATTTCCTAAATCACATGCATGTCTCAGCACAGGTGATTATTTTTCCCCAGATAAGTCACACTACGTTTCTTACTGAAATCAACTGTCCCTCCTGAATGTCTCAGTATATTGTTCCACTGCTGTGATCTCGATATCCCAACAGACATTTTACTTCAAATTATTTTGTGTAACAAAGATAACAACTATTTTCACACATTTTTCATAATGAGTATAATAGGAAAAGTTTCTATGGTGCAGTTTCCTCTCAAAATGTTTACAAAGGTGAGTTTTCTCAGGGCCAATTGATTAAGATATTTATTATGAGTTTATGGTTTACTTAAAAGCAATGTTGGAAATATGCTTCATATGTGATAATATAACTGTGCATTTTAGTGTGTGAGAAAAATACTACAGAATTATACCATTTGCACTCTCTTATTAAAACAGATATGTCATCTCCAAAGTAACACATTTTGTTCACCTCTTATTTCAGAAATGTTAAAAGAATTCTGTGCTATGGTATGTTACAATATTATCAGGCCTATGGTGGATCAGAAAAAAGATACTAATAAAACGTTTTCAGAATTGTGCAGCTTTATTTGAGTAAAGATTGTCTCAGATTGAAATGATGAGCCACATTACTATTATCATGACAATAAAAATGCTTCAATAAAAAACGAGGCTCTTAATTTGATTAAGTTGGGAGATCCATATGCCCATGTTGCAGCTTAAATGACTGAAGGGATTAGACAATTGCTATTTCCATCAAAATTTCAAAATTTTAAAACCCTGACATTGGAACAGAATTTTTCTACCTAAATGACTATTTACCACCTGTGTAAATAACCTTGCTCATTTTTATAAGCATTGAGGGAAACAACATAGACTGAGATCCATAACACCCTAATGGTGCTTTTATAAGCTTTGAATTTAATAAAGAAGTTGTTTAATGATTTAAGGTATGCCTATTAATAAATGCTGGTAAATCATCATACCTTATCATCTTTTGCAATCTGAAAAACCTCACTGGGGAAAATAAGAACAATATGGTCTATATTTTCTTTATTTAAATAAAATTATGTCTATCTGTCCATGTATCTTTAAGATTTGACTATATCATATTTAATTTAGTTCATTTAATTATTTCTTTCTTTGTGCGCAAGCATTCACGTGCACATGTGTGTGTTCATGCACACACATGCATGATGTGTGGTGCGCATGCCCTTGAATATAAAGGGGTGGGACAAAAGAGTGTTTGTCATTATGTGAGTTCCAGTTATATTCTTACTCAGTCTTTCTGACAAGACAGCGAAAGTTACCTTTACCTTGCTGAGTATGCTAAAGTGTTAAATATAGAAAAATGTTGGGTGAAAGCAGATTAATCCTTTCTGCAATACTTGTTGTTATTGAAGAATTGGGGACTAGGCAAAAACAAATGATGCCTGACTATCAAATTTTCTGGCATGCATGTCCCATGGCAGGTATGTTATGGTGAGAGGGTAGTTAATGTTCAGTCAGGTTTCACTTTCACCATTATTTGGGTAGGAATGAGACTTATATTGTTAGGCTCGTATTGTGAAGTACTTTTACCTACTGACCAACATTTTAGTTCTTGTGAAGTATCCTGTCTCAAGTAATATGATCAAATTCATAGACATATCATAGTTGCCAAGTAGAGAAAATAAAGACTTGAGTATGTCATTAACAGAAGTTAGAATACTGTGAATTCTCTTCACATGCAAACTAACATAATTCTGTCAAAGGACATATGGCAACCTTAAACTGGCTCTGCAGTTCTTAAGATGATGAAATGATGAATGTGAATGTTATTGACCTCCAGACAACAGCCTGGGAGGTCAGATTTCTTGCAAGACCATGACCCATGTCCACATTCTAGTAGCAATCTTCCTTCATCTCTTTCATCTCACTACTTTTTTGAATTCCTTAAGTATTTTAAGACAGTTTTTCTAAAGGAAAAATAAAGTCTGGGTTTACATGTCACCTGAAGAGCTTGTTAACACTAAAAGTGAAGACCAGCTCTCAGGTAAAAGAGGTATAACTAATTCTCAGATTAATTCTTAGAACACAGTGTGACTTGCAAGCACAGAAAATCATTAACATATGTTAAGACTATAAATAGCCAAGGTACGAAACTATTTTTAAATTAAAATCCAAAGTATTTTTTGGCAAGGTTCTTACATATTCTGTCTTTTCCAGGAATATACATATTAAGCATGTTAAGATTATAACCTGTTGGGGAGTAACATCACCAAAAATAATGCCACCATACCTGTTTGAATACAATTGTAGTGATCTGGATACAACTGCCTCAATATAGCTCTTTATGTGATTGTAAACACTTCAGTATGTCCTAGTTGTTCTAACAAATGCACATGTTAAAATTTTTACCCTTTTACAATGTTTCTTTATTCTTCTACTAAAAGTATACTAGGATACTGATAGTTACAAATTTTGTGCTTATACTCTATGTTGTCTCTGAAATATCTTTCATAACTAGAAACGAAGCACAAGAAAATACATTTATAAAAAGCTGGGAATTGAATGGATGATATCTGCTAATTCTAATTTTTGCTGATCTAGCTTTTCAACTCCTGTAAGAGATGGAGTAAACTTACTGACTCTGGTTTTAACTCATATATTGGAAGAGAGATTATGGTTATATAAATGGATCACAGAAGATGCTTCTCCAAGAATTACAAGAATTAAAGTGGACACTGTTCTTCTCACACACTTCTCTCTACTATTTTAGAGACCAGAAAATCTACCTTAGCAGAATTGTAACCTCCACCCAGATCTGCTATATCCTACCTAGGTATTAATCAAGATCTAAATCCTTTGTATGCACCAAGTTAGCAAAGTGATGATTAAGCCATTTCCTAATCACAAACCTGCTAGTAACCTAATCACTGTTGATAGCAGCAAGCTGGATGCCCTCTCTCCATGCCACAACCCCAATTCTGCATCCTTCTTATATCTTACATCTGGGTACATTCTACATTATGGCATACTATAATACATTAATTCCTTAATCAGGAGAAGTTGGGGCATCAGTGATGGTCTCTTCTCTGGGCCAGAACAGTTATGATGATTGGATAGACAACTATCAGTGTCAGGCCAAAATGTCACACTGTGCATACCTCCTTTTCCAAAGGAAAATATGTGTCTGGAAGAAGCCTTGCCTGCTCAAAACATGACTGTTTCTCTAGGCAGAAAGAGGACAAAGCCTTTTATTTCTCTCTTGTAAATCTTACTCCATGATTGAGCAACCTTTTTGTTTGTTAGTTTTATTATTTTAAATATGCTGTCCTGCATTTTCTCCCAGTCTTACTCTCCTGGTCTTTTAGAGTGACTGCCAGCCTTGAATTTTTGCAGTCTTGAATTCAACTAGCAATTCTTCTTCCATGTTGTTCTTACCCTTCAGAGATAACATACATTTCTACATACCTGAACCATAGAAATAATAGAATACCTCACCTTCCATAATACAAAGTAAGTAATAAAAGGACTAGCTTCAGTCATTCTAATATACTATGTGTCCTTGAATGTAAAGGGAAGGTACAAGAGAGAGTTTGCTATCATGTGCTTTCAAGTGATATTCTTGCTTAGGTCTCATTAAGAAGATAGTAACTGTTATCTTTGCTAATTGAGTCTCCTAGCATGATAAATATAGATAAGTTTTGAATCAAAGCAGATGGATGCTTTCTGAAATGTTTGACATTGTTGACAAATTGGGGACTGGGCAAAAATAAACAATGCTTGACTACCAAATGTCCTAGTAATTTTAAGTTTAATGTCCTTTATGTCAGCTTCCATTTCAATTTGAAATCTCTTTATTAACCTCTATTGCAATTGAATAGACATAGGAAAAGCTAACAGAAAGGGTCAGAAAAATTAGATTGCTTAACTTTCCAATCCTAAATCTATGTGAGAAAGGCTATCTGTTGTCTCTATTTGGTTATTATTGCTTCATTTTTTTCTACTTTACCATGCCATGGCTCTGGTATTTAAAACCCTTATAAACATAATGTTTTTTCTGCATACTTCTGAGTAACTATTTGAGGTTAATTCCATCCCAGATTTATATGCTTTGACAGTTCCCAGCTGTTACTCAAGCAAGACACACACACACATACTGCTTGCTGAACAGAATGCACTCACTGTAGTTATGATTGCTGCACATCTGACAGAAAACTGTGTTCACATTGGCCAACTGACACTTATGGACATTTAGAGTTAAGTTATCAAAGAACTAAATCACAGATGATTAAAATGTGAAACTTCAATGATTAATGATATTCTATATTTAATCATCATGGGCAAATAGAAAGAGGAAAGCACACAGACTCCTAGAATTTTAGGTGCCTCATACTGGCAAGTTTAAGGGTAATGTTGCAGTCTCTAAACAAATTTCTGAATTCTAGACTGTAACTTCAGTGTTCTCTTTCATTCCAATTGATGCCAACATTTTAAGCATATCTAGTACACAGACCCCCCCAGGCTGACTCCTATGCCTGTCAGTGATGATATACTAAGATTGAAAAATTTTGTTATGTTCTATAGATCCTATGGTTTGTTATATTTGTGGTAATTTTATATATAGTAAGCACTTACAGACAATAGCAATCTATACATCTTTAAAGTAAGAAGTTAGCATTTACTTAAGAGAAAGAGTAAACATGAATTCTTTGTCAGAGCAATCAGGCTCTCTCGCTCCATCTCCAGGTTTTTCTCTATGCCCATCAGCGTGTTTGTCCTTGAAACAACTTTTTTTTATTCTTTTGTAGACAATGCCAATAATTTCCATGTCACTGGCAATAGAAAACAAGTCCTTTCTGCTCCCAGCAGAGTTCTCTTGCCAGAGATTACATTGAGTCCTTCTACACATTAGCAATTTCACTTGCACACTAAAGCAGATCAGTATTTTTGATTGAGTTTGACATTTTGAAATTTCACTACAATAGCTTACCCTATAAACAGGAAGTGACTATAAAACAGATGTTCTTATTTAGAGAAGATGTTACCAAAAGATCAAATCACTAAATTTGTCCTTGCTGTAATTGTGTCATTTAAACCAAGAGGAAAAAGTCAGAGTCCTAAGACTGAAGAAACCCTGATAGGAAAATTATGCCATCATTCAATGTTATAAGATGTCACCTGAAGAAAGAATGTGATTTAAGATTCAATGCTGTTTCCCTGTGATACGAATACTAATTTTCAAATTCTGTTATGCAATTACTCAGTGAAAGGCTTTCGGTATTTGTGGAAGTAAGGTTTGCAAATGGTCTTAAATGACTTAGGAGAAAGAGTCAATCTCAAACTCTGGAATCCAAAATTAGATTTTCATTTTTTTTAGAAAAATTATTCCTGTTAATTTCTTAAGCCTAAACTATGAAAATATCAGAAAATGATGTGCATTTAAACAGATATTAAAGTCATCAATATTGTAATAAATTAATCCACAAATCTTGAATATCTGTTTTGAATGAAACTTACTGTTACAATTACTTGCTATAATTTTGACAAAAAAAAAGAGTGGTTTCTGACATATTTGGTAGGTGTAAACATACACGTAGCAAACATAGTAGGACCAACTACCTTCATGAGCCAGCATTCAAAAAGATTGCATTTGAATCTGATGAGCTCCTTTTTCGATCATAGATAATAGATCAAATTAGGACAACATTTTTTGCCAGTTCACTTTGGAAAATTAGTTGGTTTACATCAGAAGCTAAATCAATAAGACAGAAAAATAACCCATAACTTTAAGGGCTACTGTAATCACATATTCTGTAGGCACTTGAAAATAGTTTCTGTTTCTGCTAGTGATGTGAAATCTTTTCACTTCTTCCTTATTTGCTTTATTACCTAATCTAAATTAGGCAATATTATCTTATATTATCCTCCTATATTATTCTTTTGTGTAAAGACATGTTTTTTTCAACATCTAGGGTCAAAGAAATTTAGAAATGATATCTTAGACTCACATCTCCATGTCTGACTTCCACTTTTTATTTTTGAACTAGATTCATGGCACCTAATGTAAATCACATAAACATCTTTCGCTAAATTATCTTCTAGAGTTATGTAATAACCTAGTTAGGGTTTCTATTGCTGTGATGAAATAATGCAACCAAAAAGCCAGTTAGAGGAAAGGGTTTATAGTATAGTCCATCATTGAAGGAAGTCAGGATTGGAACCCAAACAGGGCAGAAATCTGGAGACAGGAGCTGATTCAGAGAACATAGAAGAATCCTGATTACTGCTTTCCTCCTAATAACTTGCTCATCCTACTTTCTCATACAATGAAGGTCCATGAGCCTAAGGATGTAACCACTCACAATGGGGTGAGCTCACCAGCATCATTAAGAAAATTCCCAACAGGCATGTCTACAGCTAGGTGTTATGGAGGCATTTTCTCAATAAAGTTTCCCTCCTCAGATATCTATAATTTATGTCAGGTTAGCATAAAAATTATCGCCACTTGTAAATTAATAATGTTTACCAAGGAATCCCTGGAAAAAATAAAAATGGAGTCGGATCACAGCTCTGCATAAGAAGGTATCACCCACTAAATTTGATTTCTCTTTAAAAGAAAAATGCTTTCCTCAGGATGCATCAAGATTTGCTACACTAAGGCGAATTCCAGAAATGTATTTGACTGTCTGCTCTGACCAATGGCATGAGCCTTCACTTCCCTTCTATGTGACAATTAATTATAGGATGATGAAATGTGCTGCAGCTCTTACTAGCATCTTAGTATGGTGGGAAATGACACTATTATTTCTCCTACACTGGAACACAAAAGTCTAGAAGATCGAGATCAGTCCCATGTCACATACCTGGGTGCCGTGTATCTTTCTTGCCTCTTTTTATCAAATAGTATAATGAAAACTTTGTAAAAAATAATCTTCGCTGAAAATTTCCAAGTTTCATTTATCATACCCATACCCAACACTCAGAAATGAAATGGTATCTTCTCACATTTTCTTGTTCTTAATTTCAGTAACAGAGTAGAAACTTTAGTCTTGAGGTTTTTACTTTTTAATGTGTCAAATTGTGGTTAGCACTGACTTTGCTACTTTTCTGATCTTCCCTAGTTTATATTCTTAAGACAATTCAACAGTGAAGTTGTCATTGATAATGTAGGTAGGTATTATCCAGTAATCTGAAATAAACTGAAGTGATTAGTAGTTGGTAAAGCTGACTGACCTCTTCCTTTCTCATTTTTGCTCCTACTTACTGTAAGATTATTCCCAGGTAAACATCTGTCAGCTCTCCCACAGGTCTTCTGCTGACTAATATTGTACTTGAAGTAGAGTTTCTAGAGTCATTTGACCTTTCCAGTCAGATTTCAAATACTTAACACATGCAGAATATCATGATAATCATTGTAAATATATAGTACTTGTGTGGGTGTCCACATATACACATCATATGGATTTTATTTCTCTGGAGAACCATCAATAATTGAGCTCTGAAGAAATCTGTCCCAAAATACTTATATAAAAATTATCTCTATATAAAATATTAAAATAATTAATAATGTCCTATGAAATGGTTGAAAACATAGACAATCATGAAACCACCATTGAACTTGACACTGTTGCAATGAAGTAGTATGAAAACTTTAGCCTTTTTAAGTGTGTAGGATAGACAAATCAGTGACTGAGCAAAGAAAGAAAAGACTTCTATAATGAAAACAAATGAAGTTTAAGGATAATAGCAGGACACCAGAAATATCAACAGTAGGCATATATGTGAGGATGATTCTCAGGAGGGAAAAAGCATATTTACATGTTTACATTATTTCCCAGGTTCTTATCTGATTCTGTAATTTCCATTTTAATCATACCATGACCACAACAGCCAGTGTGACCCATACTAGAAACCAAATAGGAGTAATATTTGGTTAGTTGTGTCTACCTTTCTGGCTATATTAACAGAATATAATTTGCTCAAGAATGTCATGCTGTTTTTCATCTCTCACCTAATTTATTCACCTCTTCACCCTCTACAGACATTCTAGGTCTGAGATTATTAAGGGAAACTAAAAGTCAGTATTTCAGAGCAAGTAATTTTCATCTATTACCAAAGAGAAATGGGTAAAATACAATATTTGTTGTGTACCTTTGCACTTTTCTCTCTAATTATCAGTGATAACTGTGTGCCTGAAGCATAACAATGGACTTAAGAAGGCATAAAGGACACTCTGCACTTCTAATTCAGCTCATTAAACATTCATGAAGAATGTATTGTCTGCATCTAAAAGCATTAAAAGCCATACAAAAATCATGTTTACCTCCCTTCTCACACAGAAAAATATCTAAACATTAGTAAAATCCATTGACATATCTTTTAGTGATAAGCCAATTATTTTGTTGTTTATTAGTGTTTTTATACAGATAAAACTTCCTCACTTGCATTTAAATAGGTAGCCACTTTACATTTATATATGTATATCCAAAACAAAGGATACTGTCTGTCAAAGCTTTTGAGGCATTATCTGTGTTACAGAGGAGTACAAAAGTGTCTTATTAGCATTATAATAAAATCAGTTATCCAAATGGTAGTTTCCAAACTAATGTACAAGTTTCTGAATGAGAATGCTTTACAAACAATTATAAACTAGAACTTTATTACAAAATCGATTTAAAATACACAAGAAAATGTGTGAACAGATATATTACACAATATGTAGATGGTGCCCATCAAAACCATCAAAATCCATATGTAAATGATTTTAATGAATATCAACACTTTATAAATTCCAAAATATTAAAAATCCTATATAAAATGGCCACCATATCTTCCCTGGATTCATTTTATTTACTCAGAAAGATGGAGTTAATCTTAAGGGTAGCTTTTTCCTAAATTTTCCCCTAATGCATCTTCAAAATTAATATGTTCCTCAGATACCATAGAGAAAAAATTATGGTGATCATATGTATCTATACACTGAAAAATAGAATAGGAGTTATAAGTGTAGATAAAAGATAGAGATAGCCTCCATATAGATGTTCTTAAGACACCTTTTTTTTTTGTATGTTTGTTTGCTTGCCTGCTTTTGCCCTCAATTCCATCATATATAGATGTCTGTCTCAACTCTTACCTGTTCTGGATGAATTTTCTTTTTCTTTTTTTCCCTTTTATTGATTCTTTGTGGATTTTACATCATGCATTCTGATTCCACTTATCTCCCCATTCCCTCACCCTCACATCCTTCCTCTGTCCTTGCCAACCTCCCCAAAAAACAAAACCCAATTTAAAAGAAAAACCAAAAAACAACCAACGGGAAAAAGTATAATTTTGAAAGAAGTGACATGGTGAATATTCAATTTTATGGATTTAAAATATGCATAATTGTGCTGTGAAGATACACATTTTCATAAATGTTGAACCTATCAAATCCCACTAAATGTAAGCTTTGAATTTAAGAGATGACCATTTTCTTTGCATTTCAGTTCTAGTCTACTTTCCAGAGAAAATAATCATCACCTGTAAAAGCACCAAATCCCACCAGTAAAATGAATTGGCTTCAAAAGATATATTAAAAAGATATTTATCTGGACATAAATTACATATTTTAGGTAATAATCAAAGATAAAGATTTTTCCCTTAATTCAAGAGACTTAAGAAAATCTTTTCTTCTCTAAAATATTTGTTGGGCTTAAAATCTTCTCCAAATCAATGCAAATGCCTCCTCTCATATTTGCTGAATCTGATTAAACAGATTTTCCAGTCTTCATGCCTATTCACTAGAAGTACTCAGGCTCTATACCTCACTGTAATGCAATTCCATTCGTTGCACTTCAATAGATTTCATACTGGATTCTCAACATGATTTTAAATGAAAGGATTATAGGCCTAGGATAGCCCTTCTCTATCATTGACCATCTTTGATGAATCTGAATTCTAATTTCTCCATATTTGTACCATGGTCAAGCTTTTGGAATGAACTTTAAACAATAGAAAAAAGTAAAGATTTGGGAAAATGTTTTTGAATCAAATGGACCTAAGAAACAAGCAGGTATAGCTATCCTAATATCTAGCAAAATAGATTTCAAACTAAATTCAATTAGAATAGATGGAGAAGAACGTTTTATACTCATCACAGGACCATCCATCAATATGAAGTCTCAAATTTGAATATTTATGCCCCTAATACAAGAGCAACCACATATATAAAAGAAACATTAATAAAGCTTAAATTTCACACTAAACCCCATACACTAATAGTAGGAGAATCTAACACCCTGCTCTCACCAATGAACAGGTCAGCCAGCCAGAAACTTAACAGAGAAATAAGAGAACTAACCAATATCATGAATCAAATGGACTTAACAGACATCTATAGAACATTACAACCAAACCAAAAAAATATAGACCTTCTTCTCAGCACCTTATGGAACATCTCTAAAATTGACCACACACTCCATTAATAAAATAAACCTCCATAGATACAAAAAGATTGGAGTAACCCAGTGTATCTTATCAGCTCACCATACTTTAAAGTTAGAATTTAACAACACTACTCACAGAAAGCCTACACCCTTGGAAATTGAACAGTGTACTATTGAACCAGCCCCGAGTCTGAAAAGAAAAAAAAGAAAGAAATGAAAGACTTTGTAGGCTTCTATGACAGTGAAGGCACAACTTACCCAAACCTAAGGGATACTATGAAATCAGTGTTAAGTGGAAAGTTCATAGCATTAAGTGCCCACATAAAGAAAATGGAGAAAGTTCACATGAGTGACTTAACATCACACTTGAAAGTTCTAGAACAACAATAACAAAAAAGCAGACTCACCCAAAAGGAGTAGAAGACAGGAAATAATCAATTTGAGAGCTGAAATCAATATAATAGAAAGAAAGAAAACAATACAAAGAATCAATGAAAGAAAGAGCTGGTTCTTTGAGAAAATCAACAATATAGACAAACCCTTATCCAAACTAATCAAAAGACAGAGAGAAAACAACCAAATTAACAAAATCAGAAGCAAAAAGGGGCACATAACAACTGACACTGAGGAAATTCAGAGAATCATTTGGTCATACTACACAAACCTGTATGCCACAGAATAGGAAAACTTAAAATAAATAGACAATTTTCTAGAGAGATACCATGTACCAAAATTAAATCAAGACCACATGAACAATTTAAAAATACCTACAAATTGGAATTAGAAGCTATTATTAAAAACCTCCCAACAATAACAACAACAACAAAGCCTAAGGCCAAATGGTTTTAGTGCAGAATTCTACCAGAACATCAAAGAATTGCTAATACCTATACTCCTCAAGGTGTTCCACATAATTGAAAGAGAAGGAACATTGTCAAACTCTTTTCATGAGGCTGAAGTTACCCTGATATCAAAACCACACAAAGACTCAAGAAAGAGAATTACAGAGCAATCTCATGCATGAACATGGACGCGTAAATACTCAATAAAATACTGTCAAACTGAATCCAAGTAAACATCAAAAAAAAAAAAAGCATCCAGCATGATCAAGTTGACTTCATTCCAGAGGTTTGGGGATGGTTCAGCATATGTAAATCTATCAATGTAATCTATCATATAAATAAACTGAAAAAAAAACATGATCATCTCATTAGATGCTGGAAAAGTATTCAACAATATCCAACACCCCTTCATGATAAAGGTCTTGGAGAGATCAAGAACATAAGGAACATATCTAAACATAATAAAAGCAATATACTTCAATATAACAACCAACATCAAATTAAATGGAGAGAAACTGGTAGCGATTCCACTAAAATCAGGAACATGACACAGCTGTCTACTTTCTCAACATCTCTTCAACATAGCTATTGAAGTTCTGACCTTAATAATAAAACAACAAAAGGAAATCAAGGGTATTAAAATTAGAAAGGATGATGTCAAACTTTCATTATTTACAAGTAATATGTTTGTGTGTGTGTGTGTGTACCCAAAAACTCTAACAGAGAACTCCTAGAGCTGATACATACCTTCAGTAATGTGGCAGAAAACAAGATCAACTAAAAAACTAAAAAAAAAAAGATCAACTCCTATACACAAATGACAAAGAAGATGAGAAAGAAATTAGAGAAATATTACCTTTCGCAATAGCCACAAATTGCATACAATATCTTGGGTTAACATTAACCAAAGAAATGAAAGACTTATTTGACAAGAATTTCAAGTCTTTGAAAAAATAATTGAAGAAGATACCAGAAGATAAAAAGATCTCCCATGCTTAAGTAGGGTCAACCTAATAAAAATGTCAATTCTACCAAAAAAAATCCATAAATTCAATGCAATTCCCATTAAAATCCCAGGACAAATCTTTCCATACCTTGAAATAATAATAATCAACTTTATATGGAAAAACAAAAAAGAGGATAACCAAGACGATTCTGTACAATAACGTAACTTACAAAGGCATCACCATCCCTGACATCAAGCTCTATTACAGAGCTACATTAATAAAAAACAGCTAGGTACTAGCATTAAAAACAGAAATGCTGACAAATGGAATCAAATCAAAGACACAGATATTAATCCACACACCTATGAACACCTAATTTTTGACAGAGAAGCTATTATATAATTATTATTAAACATAATATTTAACTTATATTAAATTATTTAAATTTATTTAAAATTATCATTAAATATATTAAATCTCGCATATTTATACAATTATAAATTATACAATTAAAAATCATCTTCAAAAAATTATGCTGGAATAACTGGATGTCAACATACAGAAGAATGAAAATAGATCCATATCTATCCCCGTGCACAAATATCAACTCCATATGGATTAGAGGCCTCCAAATAAATCTAAACAAACTGAACCTGATTGAGGAGAAAGTGGGAAGTAGCCTTCAATCAATGCATGGACACAGAAGACCACTTTCTAAATATAACATCAGTAGCACAGACACTAAGAACAACAATAAATAAATCTGATACTGAGAAGCTTCTGTAAGCAAAGAATGCAGTCAATGAGACAAAAAAAGCAGCCTGCTGAATGAGAAAAGATCTTCACCAACCCCACATCGAACAAAGGACTGGTCTCCAAAATATATAAAGAACTCAAGAATTTAGATATCAAAATTCTAAATAACCCATTTAAAAAATGGGGTACAGAATTAAAAAGAGAATTCACAAAAGAATAATCTGAAATAGCCCAAAGACACTTAAAGAAATGTTCAGAATCCTTAGCCATCAGGGAAATGCAAATGAAAACAACTCTGAGATACCTGTCAGAATGGCTAAGATCAAAAACACCAATGATAGCCTATGCTGGAGA
>LOEQ01013767.1:0-20323 GCA_001685075.1 Bramus lutescens | reverse complement strand
CGGGAGCTGGGCTGGACGAAAAGCAGGGCCTGCTCCCCTTATTACTACACAGGCTTGGATTAGGAATTCTGACTGCTTTTAGACCAAAGTGACTACAGACGTATAAAGTCTGGTGCCCTCCTCAGGTCTTCTCTGGGGCAGAAGATGATCATACTCATGGTGTAAATATTGATGAAAATATACCATGAAGTTATGTGTAATCTATCAGTTACTGACATGATGCAGTCCTAAGGGACTGGTCATTTAAAATTTAGCAGATCATGTGTGGTGATGTGAATGAACCATCTGTAGGCTACATAAATAATAAAAAACAGGTACTGCATGATACAGTGGGCTATGGTCTATGTGATACTGCATGATACAGTGGGCTATGGTCTGTGTGATACTACATGATATAGTGGGGTATGGTCTATATTATACTACATGATACATAGGACAATGGTATATGTGAAATGATAGAACTTACATCCAGGTAAATATGTCTAGAAAAGCACAGAAGAGATAGGTGAAAGTTGGTGCCACTAAGAAGGAGGAAGGAATTAGGTGACTGGTCACCATGGTAAAGGAAAAAATATATAATACACCAAACCTTTTCTTATGATTTATATGATGTGTTAAAGCAACCAAGGAAGAAAATATTTCTAAAATAACAACAAAATCCCCACTTGCTTGACTCATGAAATTTCCTAATTTTCAAGTCAGTGCCCTGAAGCTTTGTGATCATTTGTGGGCAGGGAGAGTGACAGAGCAAGGAGCCCTCCCACATGCATGTGCTTAGCTATGCTTGACCAAGGCAGCAGTCTGCCTTCCTGTTTCGACCTCATTGGAAATAAGTATCCTTGTTGGGATATATGTAGGGCCCTCCTGCTTTTGTATCTTTGTGGTTTCTCTTGGCGATCTCACTGTTGAAAATGCACCCGCACCACAGGCCTGGTACTGACATGCTGTCTTGTGTCTCTAAGTGCACAGAGGCTATTGGAAGTTTCTTCTAGAGAAATGAATGTGCTGAGGCTTCAGTTATACTGGCTGTTGGTTAAGTGTTAATGAAATGATAATGTGTATAAAATGAGATGTCTTCACAGACAGTAACAAAAACAAGGCTACACATTAATCATTTGAATGTGTCACTTGCCGGAAACTGCCCCTAAATTTTTTATGGGAATGTCAATTCTATAAGTCATTTGCTAATTCAGTGTTTGTGGAGAATTCAGAGAATTCAACTGTAAACAAGATCCCTTCTAAATGCTCCCATGTGTGTGTGTTTTCCATCATCTCTGAGAATACACTATAAGACACTTGAAATACTCTATGATCTTCTAATTTTTAAGGTAATTCCTAAACAGATATATCTCAATAAAAGGTGAGTGATTCTACTTTTTTATTGTGTGTGGTAGGGTGTATATATGCAAATCAAATGTATATGCAGGTATGTATGCCCACATATGCAGAAGAGGTTCTTGGGCATCCCTCTCTGTCACACCTTGGCTTATTCTCTTGAGATGGTCTCTCACTAAAATTGGAGTTAACCTGCCAGCCAGAAAGCCCCATTGATCCATTCAATCCTGCCCCCTGCCTTCAGCACTGGGGTTACCAGGTCATGCTGCTATGGCCAGCTTTCCTATGAGTGCTAGGGTTCAAACTCAGGTCTTTTTGCTTATATGCTGAGCCATCACTTTGGCTCAAGTGAATCTGTTTGCCTGTAGGAGAAATTGCCTTTCTATGAGTAACAGGCATTTCCTGTAGTGGCCACCTCATCCTCAGCAGAGTTCATCTCTGCTGGAGTGAGCTGAAACACAGTGGGTTTCAGTGCAAAGGGAGAAAGAGTTGGGATATGCTTGGGTGTGTGATACTCAGATTATTGGGAATCATCATCCACAGGAACGTGTGCTGGAACCTAACAAAGAGGAGATGGTAACAGTACAAACCCACGCAGCTTATAGCTGGTGAAAGACTTTCCACTGTTTAAGTAAAATCACTGTTCCCTGTCAAGAAGAAACCAAGAACAGAATCAAGGGGGATGTTAGAGTAGCCAACATTAAGAGGATAAAAAAGACACAGTTACCTGTGTGAGGTACTCATAGTCCATGGCAGGTAGCCAAGGGCTTTGTGGTGGCATTAGGGTTGTGACAGCAGGATGGAGAGGATTAGACACGGAAAGAGGACACCAAAGAATGACCATAATAAAGAATCGTTCCTCAGGACATTAAGGAATGAATCGAACAGCATACTCAGAAGCTTATTGGGGTTTATTCAAGTGGGGAGATCTGGGCCAAATGGAAAGCAGGGAACAAGCCCTGAAATCCTGCAGCAGGGACTGAGAAGATTGACTTGCTAAAGCAGCACTTCTGAACATTCACTAGATCTCTTTTAATTTGACCTGGAAAAGACAGATTAATTTGCACAAAATTAATTTATGCTTTAGAATATAACTCCTGTTTTATTTTCTCTTTCAAAGAAAGCAGTGTTCATCTTTTGAAGAGCCAAGTTACCTTTTTTGACAGTTATATATGAATATTGTTTTTATATCATTCTCCCCTCGTTCTATTCCCTGTCATTCCTCCTCTCTCCTTCCTACTCTTTCTCAAAACCATGGACTCTTATTCTTAACTACAATTGTTGCTCACATGCTCAGATTGTCTTGTCTATCATAGGGACCCTGGAGAAAACGGAATCTCCCTCTCTCTGAGACCATAAATTGCCTGTAGCTCTTCTTCTAGGGGTGAAGCATCCTGAGAATTCCCCCATCTGCATGTCAATTGGTATTGACATATTTTAAGTCATGTCTAAGCAGCCATGTTGTTTGGATCGCCAGGGTGCAGCTCTCCTGACGCATATAGAAGGTATTATCATGCAGCATGCATCCAGTATTGGTCCTCTGGCTCTTACAGTCTTTCTGCCTCCTCTTCCTCAATGTTTTCTGACTCTTAAGTGTGGGCATTGTATTCTAGATGTATCAGTTGGGCTAGGCACCCATAATCTTTTGTTTTCTGGATTTCAATTAATTGTGACTTTCTGTAATGTTCACCTGTTCTTTCATATGTTGATCTCATTCTGACAATAAAGCTTGTTTTGAGTCAGAGAGTAGATATAGCCACTAGCTGACCAATATTAACCATAGAAGTTTTTGGAGGACTGAGGACAGATGGGAGACAGCAAGCAAGAAGGTGGGGAAGAGAGAATCTCAGCCTTTCTGGATGGAGGAAGAGAAGAGATAGTAGGTCTCTGGTCACTTCTCCACTGCTTCTCTGATGAATCAGTTTCTTACCCTGATATCTGACTCCCAAATTATATTGATAAAGAATAATAGATAAGTGCTTTATTCACCATCTCCTGTAAAAAGGAACTTCTTTTGTGATAGATGAGAGCCACACTTATCTGTTACTATAATGGCAAGTATTTAGGATGCAGTTGGGATTCTAATAATTCAGTGAAGTAGCAGTAGTGGATTCCCTATTAAGATCCATGCCCTTACCAACTATAGGTAATAGTCTAGGTTCCCAGTACCTACTAAGTGGATTCCCTCCTACTAAGTGGGCCTTGGATCTAACTATCAAGAAACTTTCTAAAAATAAAAATGATAAATTAAAGTAAAATATATAGTTGGAGAGTGGATTATAATTTATGGCATATACAATGAAGTTAGTTATGATGCATGAATGAAGTTGTTCATGAATGTGTATTGTTGACATGAGTGTGCTCGTGTTAAGGATCCGCAGTTCCATGGAGGTTCCTCACACACACGGGAATGGCAAAGACTTTCCCAGGTCAGGCTCATGAGAATGGCAAAGCCTTCCCCTGGTCCAAGTGCAGTTGTTTACAGCGTATACAGAAAATATCAATCATATCTATCTCCTCCCAGATGTTTACAGCCTAAGGTTGTCCTCCTGCAGAAACACCTATTGAGATTAGCTAAACCTACTTCCTTATTCAGCTGTATAAAATAACCTGCACCCCTCCTTCTTGTTAAGCGGTGCACAATAAATCTAACTCCTTGACTCAGCTGTATAAAATAAATACACTGAGTTTCTGGCTGCTGTTGCTGTGTCTCCATCAGACCCACGTCTCCATGGCCCACTAGACCCCAGCTTTCCATTACATGTGTCTGTTTCTATGTCCTTTCCTCATTCCCTTGTTTCCTCAGTCAGGAAAAGTCCAACACTGCATAGGTCATGACAGCTGCTGATATTGTTGTGGACTACTTAGAAATCTTAAGTGTGGGAAGTATAAGCATTTTTATAAGATGTTTTCTTCTTTTATGTTTTCTAACAAGGAAATGGTCAATTACAAGGATCATAAACATGATCTCATGGCTCAATAAACTTCCTAAAGGATTAGGGAGATTTGGGAAAGATTATGAAGATATAGAACTGATACAGATTTCTCAAGGATGTTATTTTATACGTTAAAGAACAACAGTATTTTTGTTAATGCCTCTAAAGTTATTCATTGATGATAGGGAAAAACATAACTTTCATGACAGTCACATAGCTTCCCTCAGAATCAGTGTTTGGTCTAGTCTAAATCAGCATTGTTACCTGTAGCTTAACTAAAGACAAAGGCAGCCTAGGCACACGAACTTGAATTATAAACCTAACATTCTGAAAGACTCAACAGAAATGAGCCAAATATGAACCAGATATAATTAAATTAAAATGCATAAAAATGGCTCTACCTTATATCTTTAAAACACTAAAGGTAAAGTGTAGGCTTAGGGAATTTATACCTAATGAAAATTAATGTAAACTTTTAGTTGTCTGGTACAGCATGAGAGCATGCATAAGATGAAATTCTTATGAAACATGCATTTGCAGAGCAGAAACTTGTGTCCAGATCAAAAAAGGTAAGTTCAATATTCTCCAAAACACAGTCATCTATATATAAAATCTTTAGATTTTATCTTATTAGATGTTATCAAACTCACAAATATATTAGCTCATAAATCTGAAGAACAATCAGTATCAAGACAATTGGGGATATTTAAAGTGAAAAAATGTTTTAAGTAGTATACTTGGATATTTGAAAGATGGTCATGTGGAAGAGGTTTATTCTCTATTCTTGCAATGAAAAAAATAAAATGTGCTAAGCAGATTATTAGAACTTGACAGGCTGAGAGGAAATCGTGGTCCAGGGTATGAAAAGTAACTGAATCAAGAAGGATGGAAAATGAGAAACCACAAAAGGGCTCCAAGACACCAGGAAGCAAGAATATGCTTGCATTTCCAGACTGTTTAGGGTGTGCTTGGTAAAAAAGTTCTACTATCGTATGATATTATAAAGAGGTGTGGAAGCCTAGATAAAGTAAACACTGAGATTGTGGGCTTTGACTACAAATAGAACGCTGGAGAAAAACATCGAAACACTGCTTAATTGCTTTTCCAGTTCCTCCTATAATTAACAGGAAAGCTAGAGTCTACAACCACTTCAGAAATTTTCAAAATTCTAATCTAGAAGTAGCACACACAGAAAGATGATAAATGAGTAAAAGGAACACTGTAGTAAGTTATAAACTGGAATTTAATTAGCAAAGAAGGCTAAGCATGAAGAGATAAAGAATATCTTGCTTGATGTAGGCTTTAGTTGATGAAGCTATAGAAAACTGGCTTGTAGAATATTTAGAATGGAAATATGGTTATCATCCTTTCTTTGAACAGCAACTGGACCAAACCTGTATGTTTACTCTTGCTTTTTTATAACTTTTTTCTTATAAGTAGTGGTTATTAAAAACTGAAGAAATTGTGGACTCAGAATAGCCAAGTTCATGTCTCAGCAAAGAATGGATCTATTGATTACCTGCTGTGAGGAAGAGATAATAACAAATTTAAGTGGAGTCTACATGTTTCTCAACAGGAAACACTTAATGGGTAGTATTAACCCTATTCTCTTCATTAGCTTTGTTATGACTGTGTCGATTATTTTTCCAGATTTTGTTTTATTGCAGAAATGTGTAGTCAGACAATATTTTTATGCCTCCTTATTTATAAGTACAAAAGAAGTGACAAGGTAATGAATTAAGGATTAAATGGCATGGAAGAGTAGAGACTGGAATAGAAGGTCCTGATGGATAAACATGAACACTCTGTCACCCAGCTGGGTATGTACAAGTGTTGATTCTGCTCTTTGCAAAACTATAAGACTTGGTATACCCCTGTGTGTCTTTCTTTATAAAATGAGCTACTTCATAGGATTGCTGAAAAATTAAGCAAGTCATTTTGTAAGTATGCCTAGTACCTGGCCAATTGTCAAAGTATGTTAAATTTTAGTCATTCTGTCAATTAAGTCCACCAACTTCCTTAGGGTTTAGCATCCTTATCTATAAATTCACATCATTGGACTGAATGTTTGATGTGGGAAGTTCTTCTGTATATGTGTTGCTCTTATTGGTTAATGAATAAAGAAGGTGCTTTTGCCTGTGATAGGGTAGAATAGAGGTAGGTGGGAAAACTATACTGAATGCTGGGAGAAAGTAGGTGGAGTCAGTGAGAAGCCATGTAGCTATCACAGGAGACAGTCACCGGTTGGAACTTTGATCAATAAGCCACAGTCATGTGGCAATATACAGATTAATAGAAATAGGTTAATTTAAAATATAAGAACTAGCTAGCAATACAGTTAAGTGATTGACCAAGCAGTTATTTAATTAATATAGTTTCTGAGTTCTTATTTCAGGTCTGTGTGTCCAGGAAATAAATGAGTAGCCTACGGCTACAGGTGTTGGCAAACTAGCTTTCTATTTCCTCTTAGTAAATTTAGTCATCATTCCTTTCAATATTCTACCAATTATATATTACCTACCTGTTTTATACAGTTATCTTCTCTAGAAAAATAAGTCATAGATGATTTACTTCACTAGCCTCAAGAGTTTATAAAATATAGTTGAAATAGCAAAAAGATGTACCAACCATGTAGGTGTTGTGTGGTAACCGTGTACGTTATACAACATTTAAGGTTCAAAGAAGGCAAAACAATAAAACATCAGGACATAAAGGAAAGGACCTGGGTGGGATTATCACAGAGATCATACACATGAAAACCAAAAAGGTTTTAAGAATAGAGTGTATATGTAGAACATATTGGAACGATATTTGTCATCCTAGCACTCAGAAGGCTGAGGCAGGAGAATCAACAACCCTGTCCCAAGAAACAACAACAAAATGGAATGGGTCATATAAGGGTTTAACATGATAGAGGGTTCTTGTAATCAGAGTAGAGAACCAGGTTTAAAAGAAAAGTTGTGCAAGTTTTAGGAGCCTCCTGAATGTTTCCTGAAAAGCATGAACCACACTTTTAAAAAGTCATTATTTGATAATTTTGTCAATGGCTGTAATGTGTTTTGATCAAATTTATACTCCGTTTCTTCACCTTCAATACCTCCTATCCATCCCAGCTTTTCCTTCTCAATTTCACATACTCCTTTTTAAACCCACCGAATCCACTTATTACTGCCAGTGTCTGCTCGAGTGTGGGGGCATCTACTGCCACATAGACAGCCTATCAGGAACTATTTCCAAAGACAGCTGACTCTCTCTCCCCCAGCAGCCATCAATGGAGGATGTTAAAGATTTCAGAGAAGCACCATGGTCTCGGAAAGAATGAGAGTGCTACAGAAAGAAAAATGAGGAACACCCAAATAAAAGGTAACCGTAGTCAGAATTTGACCTGAAAATTGTGACTGTTTTTTAAAATCATTCTTGATGTTCACCGTCTGTGAATCTACTCCGCAATGGTTCTCAAATATGCCCTTTCACCTTTTTATGTGTGTTCCAGCTGGATCGATCTCTTGCATGACTCAGTTGTGTCTCTCACAAAATTCATATGTGGAAACTTGAATTCTTCACTGTGTGAATATAGGGAGCTGGCACCTAGTGGAAGGTGTTGAAGCCATGGAACTGGGCCTTCAATAATGAATGAGTGCCTTTCTCAGAGGAATGGGTTAGCAATCCTGATAGTGTCACCATTATTGTATGTTCTTATGTCAATATTCTCCTTCAAATCTCCACAATATTATAGAGTTCCATGAATCCCACACCAGATAAAGCCATCAGTTCTTGGATATCCCATTTTCTAGAACCATGAGCCAGCATAAACCTCTTTTTCTTATACATCACTGGTTCTGAAATCAGATCATAGTAACTAAAACAATCTCCTTTATAAAACCGGGACTTAACATAGCTGTTTCATCTTAGTGAGCACAGGTGAGTGAGGAGACTGGCTGTGTGGATCCCTCCCACTGCAGTGCCCTGTCTTTTAATTATTCTCCTCCTTGAGACTGGAGCCCTGTTTGACTAACCATTATCGGGTAGGAGCTACTATGAGTGTATTAAGACTCTTTCTGTGGACACCTGGGCTGGAAGAGCAGTGAACCAAGTGAGGCAAGAAGGAAAACCTCTTCAACATCAGTTCTCAGCATTCCAGGCAGAAACAGGTATGCATGTCTTCCACTGAAGAGGCAACCCTGCGTGTTTAACACTCCTGGTTTCCCTGTGCCCTGTACCCTTTCCTACCTGTAATCTCTTCCTTTAAAATTTCTCTAACCTGGAGGTCCAAAGTGAACGTCACAGAAACCTCAAGCTCTTCTTTCCCTCCGAACCTTACATGTATTATTAAGTCTTATGTATTCCTCTGTCTTCTACTGTCTCTTGGCCTCCTGATCCTTTTATAGCTCTGGAAATGAAGAATATAGCAACCAAGGGAGCATCATGTAATGAGAGCAGGAGAATACAAGAGGAAAAAGTTATATTTGCTCATTCTCCTGAGTTTTCCCCTCAAGTGTTCTTTCATCCAACCCTGATCAGTACTGGGTGCTGCTACAACAGATATTTTTAAGTCAAGAATGTAGCTTTCATGTTTCCTGGGAAAGTGGCAACAGAAAGGTTTGGAGAACGAAAAAAAATGGTACCCCAAAAAGAGCATGAAGCAGAAAGCCAGACGGAGCTGTACACATTCAGAGCGTAGGTAGCTGCTTATTTGTGACTGGTATATTTATTGATTTCTGTTTTCTCAGTTCAGATCAACACAGCAATTGACAGGTGACAGGTCAAAAACAGCTCCTACAGCAGTCCTCCCCATTGCTAATGATACTTGCTGCTTCCTATTGGTTTGTTATTTATTCAAAGTGGTAGCAGAAAATAATGTCACTGCTATTCTGAAATTTTGGCAATTCTATCATATTACCTAATTTTGAAATATATGATCTTAAATGGAGATAAAAATATAATGCTCTGCTCCTTATTTAAAATTTATCAAAAATGTTGTGCTTCTGATACACTTTTGGATGCTCCAGACAGTGAAATATTTGAATAAAGACCCACTGTAATGTTTTCCTCACCCTCTCTTCAGGAACATCTCCAAAGTACCTTTTCTCAGACATCTTTTCCTATCCCTAGTGAGGCCAATCATCATTTTTTTCCAACTTTCTCTGAAATGGGTAAGACCCCAACTAGCATGCCATGGTTTGAATATAAAACATTCTCCCAAAAAGCCTGTGTGTTTAAGGCGTGGTCCCCAGACAGTGTTGCAATTTGATGATGATACGATCCTGTGGGTGTTGATGTCATCAGTGGGCTAATCTATTGACGAGTTCTAACTGAATGGGCTATTAGGAACTGGGTCTTTCCTGAAGGAAGCAAGTCTTAGGAGCTGCCTTTGAAGGGTCTGTCTTGTCTTCATCTTTCCTTTTCCTTGCCCTTGTTTCTGATCACCATGAGGTGAATAACTTCCCTTGACCATTCCTGCACCAGATACTCTGCCATAGTGTTTCAGCCTTACCCCAAGCCCATAGCAATGAACTCAACTCTAAAGGGGCTAAAACCTCTGAAGCCATGAGACAAAAGAGCCTTTCCTTTTTAATTGGGTTCTTCTGGGTATTAGTCACAGTGGTGGCAAGGTGCCTAATATGAACACAAACTTCATTGTGGTACCATGGTGTCATGTGACCTTTGCCTTAAAATATAACTCCCAAAATTGTTATCAGAAACTTTACCTGGATAATGAGTAATGTTTGGAGCCACAAGTACTCTTTCCTTAGTAAATATCATTAAATATTGCAGGCTAACTTTGGAATCAGCACATCAAATTTTATCTCTTAGAGACAAGCTACGTCACCCTGAACAAGTAATGTAACTTCTCTGTGCTTCATGCCCAATATGAGTATCCTCATATATAAACAAAGTTGATAAGAAAATGTTATTTCTAAACCAGTCCTAATGATTAATCAATTTAATGCATGTAATATAATAAGAAGGTGTCTGGCATATAATTGGTTCTAAACAAATAAATCTGCTCTGTTCTTTGTCAGTACCTGCCTGACTACATGCTTATAATTTCATATAGTGAAAAACTTCATTAATAAATGCTGACCAATATTCTCTCAATCCCTGAATTCAACTACTATAAATAATATGACTAAAGAACTTGAAGGTATATATTTATACTTACTGCATTCCTGGAATGCAGACTTGTTTTTATACAGGATGGAACACACACAAGACTTAGGTGTTTCATGAGCAATGTCTTATTTTGCTATCTAACAGCACTATTAGCATGAAGTGCTGTAGATAAGTCTCACAACTAGAACCTGACATGGTGTTTCGAATATCAAATGGATCTAAAGCACTGGTTCCCAACCTTCCTAACACTGTGACCTTTTAATACAGTTCTTTATGTTGTGGTGACTCCCCAACCATAAAATCATACTTGTTGCTACTTCAGAACTGTAATTATGCTGCTGTTATGATTTGTGTTGTAAATATCTGATATACAAGATATCTTATATGCAACACCTGTGCAAAGGTCATTTGACCTTCCTGAGGGATCACAACCCACAGGTTGAGAAATGCCGATTTAAACCCCAATTCCTGTGGCACTGAGTAGAAGTGCAGAGCTAGTGGAAAGTCTCCTCCACTTTTACTATGGTATGATCAAGGAAGATGCAGCTTTCATTACAAATGCTGGCCCTGTATAAACCAACAGCTTAAAGAGAAAAACTATGTCCACCTCAGAACTGGGGAATATCCAAAACTGTAGGCTGCAAAATAAATGCACAAGACTTGATAGGCATAGTAAGACAGACCTTTAAGTACAATTTTTATATTAATTCTTCAAAATTGTTTTTAGATAAAGCAAGTCCTGTAGGCCCTTTTGATTGCCCTTAGTAACTTCCTGAAGCCACACAAATGCACCCTTCTTCCCCTATGGCAGCCAATGAATAGCAGTGCACACAGAGAGCAAGATCAATCCCTTCTTGCTGAGTACATGAATGGCAGGGTGCAAACCCGCCCCTTAAGAAACCAGACTTTCAGAGTGCCCATGATGATCCTGCATCCTCTGGTTTTTACCTCTTAAGGGATTTCTATTCAGTAACACAAGACCAGCAAGTCCCTTTAGAGTTGAGTTCATTGCTATGGGCTTGGGGTAAGGCTGAAACACTATGGCAGAGTATCTGGTGCAGGAATGGTCAAGGGAAGTTATTCACCTCATGGTAATCAGAAACAAGGGCAAGAAAAAGGAAAGATGAAGACAAGACAGACCCTGTCATAAAAACTATTTTACATCAAATGCCCTGATAATAAATTCACAACGGTAATTGCTGCTTTCCTCCATAGTGGTTTGTTTATTACTTCGCAGTCACAGCATATCAGACTCTTGTCAGACTTAGTCCCTCTCTGTTCACTAGAGAAATTCAGAGGATTTGAAGCTACGTCAGAAACGGGTGCACACAGACCTTGGCTAGAGGAGGGGAGCGGGAAAAACGAATTAGTCAGACATCAGGTTAAGATCAAGGAATAAAGTTACACATGACATCAGGTATAACTGACTCAATCAGCACTGACCATTTGCAATTCAGTAGATCAATCCATCTTCCAAAAATTAATAGAAAATCCAATAAATGTACAATGTGCATAGATCAATTGTTTTCCATTATGAATTACTTGAGCTTAGCCGAGTTGAAAAATTGTGGACCAGAGCTTCATGGCTCTTATGTAGAATGATTATCATGAATGGATATTTGAGACCGAATTTGTGTGTCTTTTCAGATCAAGAACTTGACATAAATTGAAGTAATATTTGTTTTCTTGCTGAGGAAAGGTCTGGATGGTAAAATACCACCCTATGTGAAGTTTATTCTGAGCTTATGAATTGGGATCTGCACTATGGGCTTTAATCTTAATTCTTAGAGAATTTAATTAATACTTGAACAAGAGATTATAATTGATACTTGGAGAATGGGACTTCTGGACACCACACCTGAGTTTCCATTTCTAAAGAGTCATGTAGGGTCATTTTAAGGTTGCTCTCTCTTGCCACTAATTTTCCCTCCTCTAATACTATAGATTTCAACAGTTCTAACTCCCAAAATATCTATTCTATTGTGTCCTTTCTATGCTCAAACACTCTCCTTGGAAGTGAAGGTGTCCTATGACCGGCTAAGAAGTCATCTGTGTTTTAGTCTAAGCCTGGACCGAAAAGACCCTGAAATGATTCTGGTGGGCCAATTGAGGGTTCACTCTCCTGTCTCTTTAGAATTTCCACTTCCTGCCATTCAGGGTGTTCCCCCACATTATAATGGCCCTATACTGTCTTGCTGAAATTCTTTAAATACATATTTACTATTCAGAATCTCTTTCGCTCTATTCTTGACCATGATGATGCAAGGAAATCCGAAATCTGCCCCCCCTCTAACATCTTCTGTGAAATTGTTGAAATGATTTTCACCGATTATAATTACTGGTTAATTATCTCTATATGTCTGGGGTTTTTTTTGAAAATTGTTTACTAGAACTATGTGGTCTTGAGTTGATACAGTTTTGTGAAGACAACAGGCCCTAAATTTGTATGTATGTGTTCATGTGCTATTTTTTAAGTTAAAAAATGAAGCTTCATCCATATGTAGCTGTTTAGATTACTTTTTAATTTTTCAGCTTTGTCAGTTTGTGCTATTCAAGGAATTTCACATTTTATCCAAAATATTGAATTTTGGGTATAAATTTATATTGTCGGTATTTTGGGAGTCTGTTTTCATCTTTAGAATCACTGATCCCAAGACAGTGACACAATCAGCTGATAAAGGCAATGGCTGCAAAATCTAATGACCTGATTCCAATCCTTGGGATGCATGCACACATACACACACATGCGCGCACACACACACAACACACATGTATGTGTGCACATGCAAAATTAAAGTAATTTTAAGTCACTGAATCTTTTTCTATGGCATTTAATTTGCTTTGAGTTCATTCAGAGGATTCTACATTTCAATTTTAGCTCTAAACATCATGTTGGTGCTTTTAAATTCTTTGCTAAGAATCTTTTTAAAATTATGTGTTTACAACCCTTCAGAGCTGTTCTAGCCTCTCATTAATATTGGTATCTCTTTCAGGTTTTTTAAAATTCTGTGTTTGTGGGGGGGAGAGGATGGAGGTCATTGGACACCTTTTCAGATGTCAGTTATCTCCTGCTACCACATGGGTTACAGAGATCAAAGGCATATTCTAAAGTTGATGACCAGTCCCTTAACTCATTGAGCCATCTCACTAAGTTTCTTTGTATTCATTTCTACTTTAAAGTTACAGTTCTATCACAGCTTTGATGCTTGTTGCTACATTCACTTTGATGCTTGTTTTGGTTTTTAAGACAGGGTCTCTTTGGGCAGCCCTACCTACCCTGGGACTCATTCTGTAGGCCCCCTGGCCTCTAACTTAGTTATCTTCCTGCCTCTGCTTCCCAAGTGCTCGGATTAAAGGCATGTGCCACCACTGCCCAGCCAAGGTATTTTGTACACGTAGTGAAGTATGGACATTTTGGTGGCTTCACTGCCTCCTATAGCTTGGGTTTTCTCCTGTCTCTTGTGGACAGTCCAAATATATTTCTTCACACTAGCTTGTCACAGTTCTCATAGTTCCATTTATAGGCCCTTGCCAATGCTCTCAACTTCTAGGAGATCAAAATGTGAAGACCTACATGTGTTTCTGCTTAGCTCCTTGAACACTCACCCCTGTCCATTCCTCTCTCTATAGCACTTGGTCATGCTACTCAGGACACCCTTACCCTCCAAACTGTGCTTGATAAATGCCAGGGCTCTGCCTGTCTCCCCCTCCTGCCTGTGCCTCTGCAGAGAGTCAGGTGCTCACAGAGTTTCTTTCCTTATGTTTCATTCATGGAGCTTCTGCCTGTGAAATCCTTTGTCTAGCATCTGAAACATTATCACATCTGCCTTGCCCAGCTCTCCAGCTCTGAACAAGAGGCCTAATGCAGTATCAGCTGATCCATGAGCACCAAAAGTAGGGAGTAATATTTCTCAGACAGTTTTTGTCATTGGATTTTTACAATTTGAAGAGTCTGTCTCATAGACAAATGATTTCTAAATCAGGCATTCTAGGTAGCATACACAATATTTTTTAATTTTTAACAAATGTATTTTTGAATGTTATGCATATATAATTTTAGCATGTTTCTGAACATTGATAACATTTCCTTTTTTCATATTAAAGTCTACTCACAAGTCTTACCATTGGTATAGATATATGCTAAAGAGAGTTGTATTATTACATCCTTATCTTATTTAGTTTGGAAAGCATTTTCCTGTTCATTCTGAACCATGGTTGTCCACTGGTGCTCCTCTTTCCTGTTCAGAAATTCCCTTTTGCTAATTTCTTTTCATCTACCCATAACTTGAGTGCATTCCCTTGTCTCTGGCCAAGTTCCCTGCTGAGTCTCTGGCACTGCTAATGACTCCCAAATCTTGATACTGATACTTTAATTTAGCTCAACCATCTATTTTGAACTTGATGTCTATGTGCCTCTACTTTCTACCACTGAAGATGTTTATATAAAATGTCATTGGGTGTTTGGACTTCTCATCTCCAGAACTGACCTAATTCACAGAGCTGTTTCTACATTGCCCATGTCATGTCAGAGATTCGCTTAGCATTTCAAACCCAGAGCTAGGAGTTTGTTCTTTCTCTGTCTCCCTATTAAAGATAATCTAATAGTCACAAATAAGATAAAACACACAGACTTTGTTTACCTGGGGTTGCCTTCATTTGCTTGCTATGATAGTCTTCAATTTCATCCATTATCTTACAAACAATATAACTTCACTCTTTATGGTTAAGAAAAAACTACTATGTATTTTCTTTATCCCTTCCTAAGTGGGTTGAATGACTTAAATACTGCAAATACTATATAACTGACATTGCTGTGCAAATATCTCTTATGGTGGTTTGGAGTCCTTGAGTCTTTCTCTCATTTCTAATACTGAATCACTACTGAGTCATGCAAGTTACACCTTCTGTAGTCAAACTGACTCTTCCTCTTTCACTTTCTATAGCAACTGTCTTCTCATGCATACTGGTTTATAATTTAGCATCCACTCCATGGCACCTTCCACACAATTGCTGTATCTAAGCAAGTATCCTATCTTATTCACCTTTTCTGAGTGACTATGGCAAAGGAATTCTCTATCCTACCCGTTTTGTTTGAGCACTTCTTCCTCCAGCACACAGAAGCCATGACAATCACCATAAATGGCAAGCTTATGAAATGTTCTTAACATCTCTGTAATTCTCTCTTGCTTTCCCTGCCACCACCCTCAGAACACAAACATATAATACTGTCATTCCATGGGTGTGTCAGATGGACACATGGGAGAGTAAACGGACGTTTGGAGTAGGAAGTGAAAACTAAAGCCGTACTGTGTCATTGCACAGGGATAGCAACACTCCAGGGTTATTCTAGTAGTCATTCCACTTCCTTATCTGGCCCAATAAAATCATCTTGACAATTTAGAAAAAACATAGAAAGAATATTTTTTATTGACCATTATTCCATGGTTCTCAATTAGCTTTGCAATGAAGACACCACGGTAATGAGAACTGTTTATTATGTATCGATCCCTTTGCTCTTACGCATATGTTCACACATGTTCATGTGTCATGTGGTTTGAATGAGAAATGTCCCCCATGAGCTCTTGCATTTGAACACAGAGCCCCTAGTTGGTGACTGGGGTAATGGAAGCTTTAAGAAGTAGGGCATTGCTGGGGGAGGTATGTCTCGGGGTAGCCTGATCTTACTCCTTCTTCTCTTGCTCTGTTTTCTGCATGATAACATGTGATCTCTTTGCCTCCTGACTGCCAAGCTAGCTATGACTTGCGAACCGTGGAGGACTGCAACACTTGGGAACTGTCGCCAAAATAAACCCTGCCTTCACTCACTTGCCTGTTGTAGGGCATTTTATGATATCAACAGGAGAGCAACTAGTACAGTGTGTATACACATGATCACTTCTCAGGAATTTTTTGTCATTGGCAGCATGTTCGCAGCTCTTAAAGTTGCGTGGGTGCCCTTGTTTCCATTGCCTTGAAATTTAAGGCACATACAATGACACTGATGCGGTGGGTACCTGGTCACTCTTATCAGCTTGGTGTTATGGAACTTCAGGCTGAACAATTGGCAGAGATGGTGATCAGAGGTCATGGAAGAGCATGGTAAGCATAAGGCCTCTCTCTTCTCCAACTTTCTTTTCTCTTCATTTATTTATAGGCTTGATTTCCACTTTCTCAGAAATGCTTCTAGAATAAATATCTGGCACAGCACAACGTTTAAACCTTCATTTCAGAGACTGGAGCACCGGCTGGAACAAAAGCTGATTTAAATACTCAGAGAATTCTTCAGTTGGAAGTTTCTCTTTTACTAATCCACCAGTTAAATGTGAGCAAGAAGTAAGTGGAAGAAGCATAAAGAGATATGCAGGGCACCAGACAAGTAAGGAGAGGGACAGGCAACTAAGGAACATCTGTATTCATCATCTGAAAGCTAGAAAAATGAGGCTGGCTGCAAAGCAACAGGTTAGGGGCTCAGCTGGTTTGTACTAAGAACATACTAACTATTCTAAAAAATCATGTGGGAAAGAAATGTACTCTCATGGGCTAGTTGAGTCTTCTGGAGAATCACTGATGCAGTCCCAGCATGTTGGTAAATTATAAAAAAGCTGGTCCTATAAGCAAAGAGGGAGATGGGAATTCAAAGCTGAAAAAGGAGAGAGAGAAGCCCACCTCCTCTCGGTTGTGTAAGAAGAGTCTTATGGAGTTTCATTTTCCAATCTGCAGTCGTATAAAGAAAGGGAAAAGAATGAAAAGATTCTGGAAGAAGATCCTCCCGTCGCATGCTCTCAACTATAAATTCAAGATGAGGTGATGAGTTTTGGTATGCTATGGCACTCATTGCTGAGAGCTGCAAGATGGAATTGGTAAAATTGTGGCAGGGCTTTTTAGAGATTGAAAAACAAAAACAAAATGAAACAGGGAAGTTAGAAAGAAGCTAGGGAAAGAGAACAGAATGTCACTTCCTTTCCCTTAAATTTTGCTGATTTTCACAGAAGCACAAACAGCGTGAGAGCACTGCACTCTCCGAAAGGAACAAAGAGACATGACAGACCAGCTTTGATCTTGATGAGCCATGAAATTCTATATTAAAAATGAATAAAAGTCATGATGCTAAATCCGATCCTTCGCAGCAGCGATTTGCTTCTCAGACAGGCCTTCGCATTACCAATTACCAGATTCCCGCAGGCAAGATAATGTTTGCAAAGCACTCGCTTCAAGAAAAGGAAAGACAAAAGTGAAGTTATGACCTTGAAAAGAGTCACCTTGATAAGACCACATCTCCAGGCAGGTGTGGCCAGCCCCTGGCTTTATCTTTCAAAAAGGACACTTGTTTTTCAGATGTTTCTGTGGTGTATAACACTGCGTATAATGAATAAGTATCACACTGCTGTGTTAATCAGGCCTCCAAAGTGTTTTCGTTGTAATTATGGCAATCTCGAATCAGCTGCTACTGGAAGGCAACGAGCAAAGAGGAGGAGGAGACTCCAAAACTAGCAGGACTTGGCACAGCACTGGAGCCGTATGGATGTTCAGAGTTAGGGCTAATGGGAGAACAGCGATTATGATAACTTTGCAGTGGAAATAATTCTCATTGAGTCTATGTTTTAATCAAATGGACTAAGTGCTTTGAAAATCAAAATTATTGCCTTTATTATAGATGATACTGTTATATTGTTTTACATACATAGTAAGTGGCTTAAAAAGCATCATGACCACAGAACCTTGGTCAATAAGTTGTGGAAGGGTGGGACAAGTTCATCTTAGCCCAAGCCCATGTTCTTGCCTGGTGTCTTCTCAGAGTCTCTTCAGTTGATTAATAATGAAGTGCCACAGAGTATATTAAATAAACCTAAACAGGATTATAGAATTTCAGGCCAAACAAAGAAAATAGTACTCTACATTCTACTCATCTATTATTTTATTTTTTCTAAACAGTTTTGTAAATCTAGTATTTTTCCATGAAAATCATTTCATGGCTTCTGAAACCCTCTTACATGTCTTAGACCAATCGCTCCTGACAACATTCCAGTGAGATTAAGGCAGGCCGCTGGAGCTAAGGATACCTGCTGACACTTACATACATCCAGAACTTGCAAAATAAGGCTTGGAGGCAGACCTTCAGCTCCACATGTCTCAGCCTTCTGCTGTACAGAACACTCACAGATTTTAATTTTAGCTCAAAATCTGGAAACACCACTCTGTTATTCTGAGTCTAAAGCTCCCACTGTGATAGTGTAGTCTGTGTGTTCATTAAGTCTTATCCAATGCAGTTTTCTTCTGAATTTGGGTCTGTAGGATACTGTAAGTAATAGTGATGGGGATTTTAATAACTGTTGCTAAATGTTTACATCCCTAAAGTCCTTGGAAGGCATGGATGCTTTACCTATAGCACCGTACAGCCAGAGGCTGCTGCTAGGACAGAGTTTATGGTAATGGTCTTTTGATGCAGTATGCTATTGCTCTGTGACCTCCCCTATGCTGATGTGTAGACTGACGGCACCATGCCTGGATTTTGTATTGTACTGTCAACACCATGCCACTTGTGAGGCAATGACAAGAGTCACCTCAAGAATGTTCTAGGTGTTGAACTGATGAAACCACCTTCTGTGTGTCAAAATGATCTCTTGTTTATTTGGGACTTAGATTTGGATCTTGCTCTTCTTTCAGGAAAAAATCAAACCTGCATTTTCATTCTTCTTTGTCAGAAATGTCTTTCATTTTTTCATGGTTAACACATCACTCTAAAAATCAGCCTTGTAGAGCCACTGTGACCTTTCCCATAGAAGGTAAATATCCTCCTTCTTACCAACCGAAAGCTGTGGCTTTGGGCATGGAATTCCTCAAAGTGATATATTCATTTTAGCATCTTTAACAGGCTCACCCAGACCCAGCTCACTGATGTATTTTCCTGATACTAAAGGAAAAGGCCATTTGAGAATAGAAATAGCAACTCCAAATCTGAGCTGAATTTGCCTGGAGAGTCTTGAATCGTTCTATTTAGATGACTCACTTTACAGTAAATCCTGAGTCCATGGTCAGGAAATTTGTGAGTATGAGTCAGACAGAAGAGAAGCTTAATAAAACAGCAAGCAGCAGCCGCCCTGGCATTCCACGTGGCAGCGCCATGAAAGCTGAGGCCCTAATAAACTGGCTTCGGAATGGTCTTCTGGGAATATCTGCATGCTGGAGAAGGCTCATTCTTCCTCCAGATTCCACATGCTTTTCTAAGAGAGGAAAGTGGAAGCAGGGATTGCATGTTCTTGTATTTTAATCACTATTGTGGCAACACAGGGTAATATTATTGTAGCATCCAGCCAGCTGATGAAAAGAGATTAAACATGATTTCCATAGCCATACATTAAAATTCCGAATGAGCCCGTGGAGCTGTGGTGACCTCCAGTGAACCCTGGCTTCATGACTCAGAAGCAAGATGCAGCCAGGTTGGGACGAGTGTGGATTTTTGAGAAGATGCAGGCTCTGGTTTTTCTGCCTCGCTGAGCTCACTGTGCAGAGACTCAGATCTCCTGGCACAGGAAGAGAAACTGGCAGAGAGTCTCATGCAGCACATTGCAGAAAGAATCCAAAGGAATTTATTTTAAATAATTGTTGCTCACAGTGATCTCAAAACCCACTGGTCACCAGAGGTCCCTTCCGAACACCTGGAAATCTCTTTGACCTCTTACTGTGTCCCTTTCAAGGGAAAGTCAGAGGGCGACCTTGAAGTCTCTTTGGTCCCTTGTTTCTTCCAAGAGGCAGATCGTATTTTTGTAATTTGAGTTCAAGTCTGCCAATTTGTATTAGCATATCATGTGCCTGGTTACCAAGAAAAGTTCCAGAAGAAGAAGGAGGAGGAGGAGGAGGAGAAAGAGGAGAAGGAGGAGGAGAAAGAGGAGAAGGAGGAGGAGAAAGAGGAGGAGGAGAAGGAGGAGGAGAAGGAGGAG
>LOEQ01013766.1:0-12798 GCA_001685075.1 Bramus lutescens | reverse complement strand
AATAATAATAATAATAATAATAATAATAATAATAATAATAATAATAAAGAAAGCTCTACTCATTTCACTTTCTTTGCTAAGGCTTACAACAAATAGGTGGATATAAATTGTCACTAATTTTCTAAGAAATATAAAATACCTTAAGTTCAACCTTATTAAGCATAGGACAGCAATGAATCTAATTTTAAGACAAACAGCTAAGCGGAGTATAAGAACTTTTTTTATAGCTACAGGAGATTATCTAGTATTCACATATACTAAGGGAACGGACACAAAGAGTTCCACTATAGAATTTTACTTGTGACAGATTGAATAAAGAACAAAATGAAAGCAATGAAAACACAATCTGCTTTAATAGTTAAACAAACTAAATCACAAAGCACAAAGTTAATTATATTTTAGCTCACGTTATATGTGACAACAGGGACCTGGAGAGAAGATTCAATGATTAAATAAGCTTCAATTCCAAGAGACTTCATGGATTCTTCTCGCCTTCTTTACCAAAAAAAAATACATACTTAATGCACAGACACACATACTATCAAAACACTATATGCAAATCTCCATGTCACTTAATGTATATCTGTGCTTAATGTATGTCTTATCAACAAAATAAATTAATTATACCCTAACTATTAGGCAAACCAATCTATTCTGAGACATGCAATATAATTATCTCACCAATATGTAAACATATCATGGACAAGATGATACAAAGGGAAGATAGCTGGATCATTATAAGAATAACCATTTTTTTTCAAGTCATAATACTAGATATCCATTGTTTGGATGAGGTACATATAGGTTGTTTCTGGTTTCTATTGTGGATAAAGCTGTTATGAACATAGTTGAGCAAGTGTCCTTGTGGTAGGATGGAGTGTCTGTGGGAGACTAGATAAACTGATGGGATGAAAGGTTAACAATGATCTCCTCGGTTAACTGTTCTCATTAGATTTCTGTTGTTATTACTCTGTACTACTGAATAATTTGAAAGAATACACACTTGTTCCATTTACAGTCCTGCTTTAAAGAAGTCTAATATCATGGTGCCAGGATCTTTTACAGCATCTTCTGAGGTCTTTTGGCTGATCTACTACTTTTCTTCATACTTGTAGAGTGTGCAGTACAATATATTGAACAATCGCCTGTGAAAGACAGGAAAGCTTACTTATTTGAATAAATCTCCTCCAAAGGTACATTTCCAATCTCATTTAAACCATCATCAAAGAGACCTGATTGCCTTGACAGATTATTTCATAAATTAATTTTCCCTTTCCTTTCAATGAGTACAACAAACTTACTGATAAAAGATTGAAGACATAACAGAAATTCTCTTGCTACAAAAGTCATTTATATTTGAGTATTCAGTATCACAGTTTCACCTAATTTTGTCTGTGTCCCTATAATATTGCAGTGTCAATCCTTCAAAGTCCAATAGTTTCATTAAGAGTTTTGGTGAATCAAGGAATGTAGGATAAACTATAATTTTGCTAATGTTAAAATTACTTTTTGTGTTTGAAATATGGCGAAATTTACTCTATAGTAGTATGAATTAAGATAAAGTGAAAGTTGTTAGAAGTCTAATGATGAAACAATCTCTTTTTATAATTATTATTTCAACCATCAATTTTTAGACTTAGATATATTGTTTCAATAACATATTTATATACACAGAGTCAGAAATTTAACCCCAAAAGTTGTGATTTTCAGATATTATTACGAACACCACACGCAAAGACAGCTGGCTTTACCTTGACTCATAGCCCTTGCTTTTATTGAGTATTGATCTACATCTGATAATGGATGCTATTTTAATGAGTTAAAAGTGCTGTCTAGAAATAAAATGAAAGCACTCATATAAAATACAGATATTTGAATGAGGACAATGTAGACATTATAATCCTTGTTTCAGACCTTGAGTTAAGGGGCAACTATATCTAGCACTCAGGATGGAAACTAATATGTGTCCTATAATGACAATTCTGAGAAAGTAAAACAGGATTGGTTTTGAGTGCAGAAAGATTCTGGGTAATGGAGCCAAATGTTGTTTCAAGGATGAGGAACAAATAATGCAGTTTCTCTCACTGAAATTGCATTTGAAGGGGGAAGAGAAGTGCACTGACTTCCTTTTTCGTTTAGTAACTATCTACAGGACATTCAATTGTGTGAAATGCCAAGTGAGCTGAAAAAAATAAAGAACATGCAACAAAAACAAAATATAATACTATGAATTTAGTTTTAAACCATTAAATGCCAGCACATTTGAATTTTAGCATTCTGTTTATAGAATATTAAGACATTAAATTCAAAGGCCTCGGGACATAATACAAAGTGAAAGAATAAATGATTTGCTTCATACACAGATAGGTACTATGTTGTCTACAAATATGAAGTACATAGTAGTGTACTGAACTCAATCCTGGCAAAACACACCCCAAAAATTACAATGAAATAATTTTAAAATATCAACAATTGTATACTTTTTCATTTTAATAAATAATACAAAGACTCGGGGTTCCATGGTGAAATTTCACTTACTATTTCTTAGATTCAATATTTTCCTAATATTTATAATAACAGACAAGACTGATAAAAAAGAATGTTTGATTCAGTGTTCTTCTAGGTCAGCTCTTGGCATTCTATTTATACACAAATAACATATGCATATACATGCTACAAAAATCCATGTATTTAGTCCTCCTATCAATCATTAAGTTAAACTATTAGCCTGTGGAAGCCCAAAAATATTAGCCTATTTCCTTGTTTACCAGAGGTCAGAGAGTTGGGACTTACCTCTAGTTTCTCCAAGGTGCTCCCTACCTCAAACAAAAGTCCCACCAAGGTATAGAGCAGAGAGTTTTACTCTCTCAAGGTTATTGCCAACAGGTGTGGCTAATAATCTTGTTTTGTATTCCAGTAATAGAGAAATATATCTGTTCTTACCTCAAACAAAAGTCTATGGATCAAACTAAGTTCCAGTTTCCTTAAAGAGATAGCAATGGATTCCACCCAAGGAATGGTTTGCCAACAAACAAAGTGGACTGCTTTCGTCTAGGGTATAAGCTTGGCTTGTTTCATTCTAGTAACAATGTTAACTCTGAATGTAGTCCTCAACCTTCAATTGGAATATTCATTTCCTTGTTTCTTGTTAACAGAGTCTTTTTTCTTACTCCTACCTTTTGGGGTCAGAGGTATTTTAAACAATTGGAAATTGAATTGAATGTGGGCAAATTTTAGTACTCACTGGAATTTCCTCCCTATACTATTCTATTTTTCTCCATTTTATTATTTTATTTCACATTTTCATATTATTTACTATATGTCTAAATCTCCACTCCTCTACCCTGGCAAGAAGTATTTTTTTTTGAGGCTGGCCCCTGACATTAGCCTATGAAAAAATTGTGTGGGGTCAAAACCAGTATGAAACAAAAATAAACACGCATAAGCTGCACAATGAAATTTACTAAGTCATATAGGAGTAATTTACATAGTAGTGTACAATACAAGTAATTGATATACACAGGTTGTTTGATATAAGGAAAACTTTGGAGACAATGACACAAAATTATGCTAGCAAAAGGAGAGGAAAGAGTATAGGTGCCAGAGGGAATCAAGGATAGCAACGAAAGAAAGCTTTCCAAACATAGCAGGACTGACCCACAAGAGAACTCATGAAGATTTGCCAGTATGTACAGGGCTGCACAGTTCAGAGCAAGTTGGTGTCCCAGTGCTAAGAGAAGTAGTCATGTGTCTCCATCCCTAAGCCTAAACATATACCTAATTGAGAAATATTTATTCATAAGTGAAAAATTACTTTTCTCAAATAGATTCTTGTTACATATACAAACCACTGAAATCTAATTTCCAGTAGTAGATGCTCAATAGATAATTAACTTACTGACATTTTTTGAAAGATTTTTGATTCAAAATATTTTGTTGGGATGTTTTCCTTTAAACTTATGTGTCCTTATTATAATTTCCATTTTTTTGTTTTTATGCTATTTGTGTGTGTGTGTGTGTGCAAAACTCTATGTGACTGTATGTATATGTGCTTCTTGAGCTTTGGCCTTGATTTATTTTTCCTGTGTATTTGTTATATCCTATTCTGTTTTCTTTTCTTACTTTACTATTATTATTATTATTATTATTATTATTATTATTATTATTTATAATGTGTGAATATACTTTAATGGGGGAGAGTAAAAACTATGTATTTGGAAAGGGTGGGTGGGGAAGAGGGAGTAATTTTGGAGGAGGTCGTGGAAAATCAGAATATACTTTAGGTAAACACATTTTCAATAAAAAATTCCTCAGCTTTATGTCACATATTCAGCAAGTATTAAGTTCATAGAAATGACTCTGTACATAAATAAATAAGTAATTGGACTACATTGGGCAAGAGTAAGTAGATTTTACAACGCATTTTTAAAAGAAAACAGCAAATACTTATATACAAGGATAAGATACTACCTGGGTGATCACACGGCTTGCTTCATTGTGGAGGAGAACTTAATATTTAAACTAATGATGAAAGTTTCATATGAAATGTGTTTTCAGGTGTAAACATAAATACAATTTAATTCCTAGTGAAAAGAAATAATGTTGAAATGCATTTTCATAACTTCCTTTTAAAAATTATATATGTTTGTGTGTGTATATTTGTATCTGGGTATGAATTTAAAAATGTGTATTTATGAATGGTTAGGAAAGTGCATCAAGGGGTTGTGTGCCTCAATATGTGGGTGCAGGGAACTGACCATTGATCCTCTAGGAGAACAGTGGAATCTTAAATGCTGAGCTATCTCACCAGATAGAACCCCCTTTTTTCCTTTACTTTTAGTTGAAAATAGATTTTTAGTTTTATACAATACATTGTTAGTATTTGCCTCCCCCAACGTTTTGCCAGATCCTCCTCTCTGAAACACAAACACAAAGCCTGAGCATTTCTTTCTCTTTCTCATTATAATACAAACAGACATGTAATAGTAATAATAACAATAATAAAAAGCAAAACAAACAAACCAGAATAGTACATAACAAACAAGCAGAGGAAAAGATTCACAGAAGTCATACAGATGCAATGAAACACATCATAGCACACACACACACACACACACACACACAGATACATACAAATATAAATCTGAAAACCATAAAAATATATGTAAAGGATATGCAATTTTTTATGAAAAATAAGAAGTCCTGAAAAGGCATTAAGACACAACACAATTTCAAGAATGTCGTTGAGTTCATTTTGTGCTGGATATGTACGACTGGTAATAGTCCAAGCCTTGAATGTGGTTCGTATGTTCAGTGAAACTCTGCTGAAAAAAAACTAATTTTTCATTTATGAATGTTTATCAGTTGGAGATAGTTTATAAGTTAGGGACGGAAGGATGTGTCCTTTCTGTAAGTTCTGGGAACCTCACCTGGTCCAACCACTGCCGAATCTATGGATGCTGCTTCATTCTCTCTGAGGTCCTATGAGCCTTGATCATGATGATCTAGAGGGCCTCGTTTCTTCATTGTTCTTTATACCCTATGACTGTTACACTCTTTCTTACTCTTCTGAAAAATCCCCTCAACACTGATGGGAACTGATGGGAGAAATTCGATGAAGACATTCTGTGTAGAATTGAGTGTCCCAAGGTTTTCACTCCTTGCACGCTGTCTACTTGTCTATATGTTTTGATACATACATATATATCATTAGTGCTTCATCTCTTGTAGTGATAGGAGTGGCAGGCTTGCTTTTTGTCCCCCGGCTCCTGCACGGCTAGCTTAGCCCCGGAAATAACAACACACAAAAATTATATTCATTTAAACATTGCCTGGCCCATTATATCTAGTCTCTTCTTGGCTAACTCNACCTATCAGGCCAAGCAGTTTTCTTTATTTATTAACCAATGAAAGCAACAGATAGATAGAAGACCCTCCTACATCAATCTCTTTCATCTCTATGCCTTCCTATTAGTTACCCTCATAGTGTTTTGCTTCCTAACTTTGAAAAGTCGCCCTTGCCAGAAGAGGTGACTCCCACCTGCAGACCTGGCCATTGGCAGGCTGAAACAGTGAGAGTGTAGCCACCTTGTGACATAGTTATGTAGAAGTCATTATTACATATGGACTGAGATACTGTACCACAATGAATAAACAAAAACAACAATAACAACAAAATCCACACAAGATAAATATATTTCTACTTTGTTTTACAAAATTATATGTAAATTACTTATAACTTTTATTTTTCTGCCTCTCCCACAAAACTGCATACTTGTCTTGGTAAGAGCTCAATCTTTTATTTTTTTCTCATTATATATCTATGAATGGAAATTAGTACATGTGGCCTATAAATGCTGTACCTGAGTATATAATTTAATATTGCATTATTGTATTAAATATATTTTTCATCAATAAGTGATATATGTAAATGTTCAGTTTGTAACTTATCTTAATGATCCTCTTTAATTTTTATATGCATTGGTGTTCAATATAATTGAATATTGCAGTATTGTATTAAATATATTTTTCATAAATAAGTAAATAAATATGTAATTTTTTCCATAAATAAATATGTAAATGCCCAGTCTGTAACTTATCTTAATATTTCTCTTCAATTTTATTATTCATTGGTGTTTTGTTTTTATGCACTTTTGTGTGAATGTGTCAGATCTCTTGGAACTGGAGATATAGACAGTTTTAAGTTTCCATGTGAATGCTGGAAATTAAACCAAGGTTCTCTGTGAAAGCATCCAGTGCTCTAAACCTATGAGGCATGTGTCTACAATATGAAAAGTTAAATAAAAATATGTCTATATTCATTCAGTCATAAAACGTTGCTTTACTTTCTCCCCTGGGTCAGCATGTTAACTTACTTCATAAAGAAATTTAAAGTAGCACATTATTATGCTGGTATTGTGGTACAGTTAGAGAAAATTCATCAATTCTTGTGGTCTTTCACTAAGCTATTTCTGTCCTGCATTACATTTTCTATAATGATAGCAACCCCACTAACCAAAAGGAACCAGAATGGATCAGAATGACTAAATCATAAATGATTATATGAGAGGCCCCTGGAGTCACAGTGAATATTACAACCCCTCTTTCAAGAACTGGGCAGTTGACTTAACTTCTATATATTTCAGATTGCCCATAACATATAAAATGAATTCAATAATAGAAACTTACTGAGTTATTGTGAAGATCAAATATTACAGGGTGTGCTGAATGCTTCATTTTAAACCATATAAAAATATCCAACTTTGTGTTCAATATTATCCCTTTCCGAAGTATTTCCTTGAAAAGAGAACTATTACATCGAATTTTACGGGAATGAGGCAATTTCTAAGCTCTTTTTCTTCCAGAAGTTTTCTGCCATTTTTGTTGGGAAACATACTTTTTGGATTTCTGCTCTATTGTGCTTCTGAAAGTGTTTCTACAATTTGCTTCATAATAACCAGAAGTTTAAAAATAAAAATGAAACAGTATTAATTTTTTGTATTGCTTTCTGAACTAGTTATACTAAGGCCCCTTCCTTCTCACTGTTTTTTCTTATTATAATTATGGCTACATTATGATTTTCAGACTAAGCCCTTGATTATTGTATGCTGGAATTCCAATAATTCATCAAATAACTAAATAACATATCATTAACTTCAAGGGACCATCCAAAGGAGCAATTCTGAAACAATTGGTCCGTGGGTTATTCACTTAAATTTTCCATTTCAATTCATTCTTCCTTTTTGCATTTGTTCCTACAGAGATAAATGGTCTGAATAAGGTAGTAGAACACTCTAAAAATAATAATATTGCAAAGGATTTTACCCCAGGAGACAGGGGACAAGTGGTTTTCCCGCTAATTACTCCTGCAAACAAAGAAGAGGGCATCCAAGTCTCTTGTTTTTAATAACTGAGGAACTCTGTGAGGAGAACTTGACTAAAGTCAGTATCTTCCATTTTGAAAGGAACAATAATTAGACTAGTTCTAAGTACATTTTTTGCTTACTTAGTATACTTTAATCGGGTGCATATACATGCATGAACAAGTTCAATGCACAATGCACTTTTATAATATGGATATTACTTTATATGTCATTATTAGTATTACTGGAATTTATTGATTAGTGAAACTTGAGTAGTAGCATTTATTTATTCACTAGTTTTTATGTGTAAAAAGGGAAATTTCTTCACTAATACTAGACAGAGAAAAATGAATAAATAATAATTCCTTTATGTGTGATCATGTAGAATGCACCTGAGTAAAGTAGGAATACTGCATGCAAGAGTCAGATACCCCTGCACACTGTCTCTAGAAAAGTGCATCAGGATGTTTTTCTAGGTTGTACTTACTCGTATTAGAAATCATTTGCAGATCATTAAGAAAAATACATCCAAGAGTATCTGAGGAATGGTATATAACAGAATGGAAGAGCTCAAATGTACAAAGGCACTGGTTCAATTCTCAATTGCGTAAAGCATTTCTGCATGGGAATGTTTATACCTGTAATTGCAGAGTGTAGGAAGGTAGAGGCAAGATATCTATAAATTTGAGATTAGTCTGATCTACATAGGGAAATGCTCTCTCAATAAAATAAACAATATCCGATCTTTATTAAAAATGTGTAATTGGGGTTTCGTTTTCATTCCCAACTGATTTGAGGTGTTAAAGTTTCCCATTTGGCCTTATTGTGCTTTGCTACCGCTCAATGGAGCTTCTTTATCAGCCAATGAGAGGAAACATTCACAGGGCAAAGAAGAGTTATCTCAAAGTAAAGAAAATAAACAATATCTGATCTTTATTAAAAATGAATACTTGGGGTTTAGTATTTTTTCCAAACTGGTTTGAGGCATTTGGATTATTTAAATTTGCACAGAAATTTCCATCACCATCTCCACTGTGTTCCCTCCCTTGTTAAATAATGAAAACAAAAGTCTTCAATAACAATTATAAAGACTCAATCTGTACTTTTCAAAGTAAGTGACTTAAAACTGCAATTGGTATTCCAAATTACTATGGGACTATCAGGGCAAGATTTAGACTCTCAAAATTGTTTGGAAATGTGCAGACATTTTTATTATAATTCCAGGCATCCAGTTTTAATCCACCAATAACCAAGAGCAAAATAAACAGTGATAATTATGTATTGGGTCATTTTTATTGTCTTACTACAGAAATCAAGTACAATGTTCTTTTTAAACACACTCTAAAATCTCTCTTATTTCTTTCATTGTATTAGATGGAAATTTACCAATGTTATATAGATAGACTGTTTTGCAACGATAGAAAGTCTCTAGGGAACCTCACAAAGTGAGAACAAAGTACCTCACAGTCCCATTTGAAGCTACTTAATAACACACAAACACAATAAGCTTCAGTGCATTTAACTTCAGACAAAGCACCAACATCTTCAAATGTGAACCTTGGTTATTTCCTCTGCAATTTGTTTAGTAAGCACCACATTTTGTCTCAATCTACAAACTGCTTTTGTTTGTCAGAAACAGCATACAATAGAGCCAGATTGCCTAATGCTTTATTGATACTTTTATAAATCTTATTCCATTGGCTTTCTAATATGCAAACTGTTTTCAAAAAAGCAACCTTCTTAATTACTGTGCACTTTTGAGAGAAAACTGAAATTCTTTGAATTTTTTTACTTAATATAATTTTCTATTTTTAAAAAAGTGTACATTTGTACATATTATAGCAATACCTTAATATCAAAAGTTATTTCTCCTAAGATGATGTTTTTATATAAACAAGTCAATGTTCTTTAATTACTTAATTATATCTTATTGTGATTTAAATAATACTAGAAATTTTTGTAGCTGACATTTTAAATAATACTTCTCTATTTGGCATTACTAATATTTTTAGTCATGAATAGTATTTGTGGAGCATATTACTAAATGGCTGATACAATTAAGATTCATGGATTTTACAAAAATGTACTAATTAAACATATTTATTAAGCAAAACTAGTTCATTACATATTATTTATATTTTAATTCCAGTGCTATTGCAGAAGTTTTGATAAATATCTATAAACTTTTTATGAAATTTAAAACTACAGAAATATCTGACATGATCTGAAAGAGTGTTGCTTCAATAGTATGCATGAAATGATATAATAATTTTACCTCTACTCATCAATTCTCTTAAATATAATGTCATTACTACAGGGCAACACCTAACTGATGATTGTTCCTTAAATGGAAATCTTAGATACACACAATGGTTCAATTGTGTCACATTTACCTTGTAGGTAGCTTGTGAATTTTTTGGTTATATTGATGCCCATTTTAACTTATCAACATTTTTAAATGGGGTGAACCACACCTCTCATTGGACTTGTTGCTTGAAAGCCTGTATTTTCTGGTGAAAAACAAATTGTCCCTCTCTTACTGGATAAATCCACTTAACTTCCTTTTACATATTTCATGGAGCTTTCATGCTCATGAATTTTCATATGCATTTCAAAGACTGCTAGTGTTAAGTCACCCTCCCTGTCTTACTTGTGTGTCCTACCCTTCCAAATCACTCCACCCAATTTTTCTGTTTCATTCGTATTTTTCTACCTTTGAATCATATCCTTACTAATCTCCTTATCTTGAAATCACACCAATACCTCTTGACTTCAATGAATATTCCAGTTTAGACACGTGTTCAAAGAGTGAATGTTAGCATCTATGTATGAGAGAGAACCTACATGTTTTTTTCTGAATTTTTATTGCCTCACAGACAACATTTATTTCTAGCTCTACCCACTCAACTAATAACCTCATTCCTTTACAGAAGAATAATAGTACCTTGCCTATACACACAATTTCATTATCTATTCATCAATTGGTATGTATCTAGGCTATTTTAATTTCCTGGCTATTGTGAATAGAATAGTGATGAACAAGTTGAGCTAGTATCTTTGGAAATATTTGCAGGAAGAGTGTATTTCCAACTTTTTGAAGATCCTCAAAACTGTTCTCCAAAGTAGCTGCATTGATTTGGGCTCCAACCAACATTCAACAAGTGACACTTTTCCTACATCCATGCCAGTATTTGTCATAATTTTTTACAGTATTATCTTAGCTATTCTTTCTTGGTTGTTTGTTTTCTTGTCATTTAGTGGTTTTGAGTTCTTGAATATTTGTAATGTCATCCTTCTGTTAAACAAATAGACCATTTCCCCATCCTGGAAGCTTTTTCTTCACTCAAATGATACTGTCATTTTGTGGACAAAAATCTACAGCAAAGATCACCAATGGAAGAAACACTCACTTATGGCAATGTTGACAAGAATTTTAAGTGACTAGCTTACAACTTTTTGATTATATTCAAAGCATATTCTATAAGGTAGATCTCAAGTTTTGTATTTGTTACTAACTGCACCAAAAGTTTATGGCATGTTAAGTCATAGGATATGAGTGATAACATAGTTCTATCTTTTGTAGACAGAATTTTCTGGGTTTTGTTTTGTTTTGGTTTACCAGGTTCCAAAGTCATTTAGTCGCAAAGAAACAGAGGCTTATATTAATTATAAACACTAAAATAAATGTATTTAAATTTTTTTATATCTAAACCTATACATTATTTAATCTCTCATCTATTATCAGGTAATGTTTCTGTTTCCAGTCGACACCCAATAGGCAATATGCACATAGAAGAGAGTGCTTGCACCCCATCTTCTCTGCTCAGAGATAATCTAAAAAGAGTGTGTGGAAAGATTACACATGCAAGATGTAGTGCACATCCCTAAGGATACACAATTTTTCAGATATGAAAGTGTCCTTGTCCACACGCATAATGTAGTGTTTCCAAATGCATGTACATGCTATGTATAACAGTAGGCAACATCTAAGCATGAATGAGGAAGTGCCCGTTAATTTCTACCCTTAGCCGAAAAGCTGTTTCACTCAGAGTGTAAGAAGAAAAACAGAATGCATGAAACTGGGACAGAAAAACTGGTGGAAGGTAGAGAAGGAATTGAAGAGGAGAGAATAAGGGATGGAATTGCTCATAACACTGCATAAACGCATGAAAATTTCCTACAATAAAAACTTTGAAAATTCTTGAGAATTCTTTTATTTTTCATGTATCACATTTTCCCTAAAACATTGAATATAGTACTTATTCAATTATGCATGCAGTAATTATAGCCATTTAAAGCAGGTGATATCAGGGTGATGAGCCTCAAATTTACCCAGCTTATATGTGTCCCTGGTCTACTTAAAGGCTGATATTAACAGTATAAAAGTCATTAGAATTAACAAAGAATTTCAACACATTTAAAATGCCTTTGTTATAATGTGGTTGTTTAATATCCCCAGAAAAAGCAGCCAACTGTCTCCAGTCTTTACTCTTAATTTGTAGTCATCTTGTGTTCCAGGAACAGGGATGCTATGAAGATAAATAATCTCTTCAAGATATTGTTTCCCTAAGTGGAAATATTTATTCCATGATGGGAACATGCTATTTTCCAAAGTAGCGGCAAACACTTTTTTTTTTTAACAAAGTGGGTTGCTACCTCAAAAAATGTAATAATGTTATCTTCACATTGGGATACCAGGTATCACTGGAATTGAGATCATTTTTAACTTATCTGAGGCAGAATATAATGAAGAAATTTGAGGACATATCAGAAAACAATGTTTTCTGATGTTTGTGACCATGGTTTGCCTAAGACTGATTAACTATAAATATATATACACTCCCCACCCCTCACACTATATCACTGTCTTTAGATATGGGAATCTGTAGTAAATGAGGGGAGCGGGCCTGCTTTTCGTCCGGCCCAGCTCCCGCAC
>LOEQ01013764.1:0-23120 GCA_001685075.1 Bramus lutescens | reverse complement strand
AAATTAATTCCAAACATGGAAACAGACCAATGCAATGTTTACTGTATCAGGGAGGAGCAAAGTGTTTTCAAATTTATTTACAAACAGCAATTGCTCACAGTGGTAATGGATATTCAACTTCTATAAATGTATCATTGAATACACACACACACACACACACACACACACACACACACACATATATTCTCCAGAAGTTTCCAGGGTTTCCTCCTACCCGATATTTATGGTAAATGTCTCTAATAGGAATTGAAGGTGTGGCGAGGTCTTCATATGTCTAATGATGCCTTTGGAGTTTGGAAGGTGATGTTGGAAGCTAGGAGGAATGAACTCGAGACAGCAAAGATAGAAAGACCAAGAGAGACAGAGAAAAGGAGAAACACTGATGAAAGAAAGCTAAAAGAAGGCTCTTCTGAAATGCATCAATAAACTGTCTCACTTCTAGAAACAAAACACAGTCCCACAACCCAGTCACATCAGGTTCACCAGGTTCACTTCCCTTGCACTGAATATATTGGTCCACTTTATGTCATGATAATGGCATAATTGACACAGGCTCCTTACGTAAAGACAGTTCTGTTTTTGTTCCCGGCTCTAGAGATTCCAACTCAAAGGAGAGCATCTCCATCAAGCTAGGCTTCTGCTGCAGAAACACACCTTTAGAGAGGATGTTCATATATTGAACTAGGTCAGAGCGGTAAGGGACATGCAGCGGTCCATTAGCCCTTTTGAGTTATGCCCCCAGGGGCTTACATATGTCTGCAAGGCCCCTCCTCTAAACATCTGCACACATCCCAGTAATGCCATCCTAAGCCATGTCTTAACATCCAAACCATAGTACTGAGTAGTTAATGCTCAACTGATGGCTGCAGTAAGAACATGTTATAAGTGAACAGTGTGGATTCCCAAACACATATGAAGACAGTGAAGAAAACCTTCTTGACAAACTGCAACAGATACAGATATTGGGACAAAGATGTTAAACCACAATTTCTTCTGGGTCAACTGGGAAAGTCTAAAGGTATACAAGATGCGGCTAATGAATTTGGTACTTCCAAAGGGATGCTGTCTGCATGAGAAGTATCACTTGTATAAAGTGAAGCTTGGGTTTCAATAGTATAACTTTTCCCCTGTGGTACTTTCAAAGCAGTTTGAATCTCATTTAACTGCTAATTTCAAAAAGTGCCCCAAACTGGTCCAGCCCCCTTATGTTACACATCCCCCTCCATGACAGGCGATGCACCACTGCTCCCGTTGGGAAATGCCAGGCAGATGATCTGTCATACTGCCACAGTCGAGAGCCTGCAGCAGCTGCTGCTTCTCAGACATTGGTCATTGAGAGAAAGAAAAGGCAGCTACTTGGCCATTTTTTACCAACATCCTTTCCACCCCTTCTCTTGCCATTAATTAATTAATTAGTTTCCTTTTCACTTGGCAAATATCAAGGGGATTGTTTCCCTCAGTCATATTGTGATTATGTGTTGCTGAATCTAAGTTATCCTTTCAGGACATTCTAGGCTGAGCACTAGGATCTCAGAAACTTGTCTCAGCGAGGCTCCTTTATATGATCTATCAAGCCTAGAGAAGGATTTAATTAAATGCTGAGTTGGAGTTTCCTAGTAGAAGCAGCTTACATGAAGGAGCTTGGTTTCCTTATCAAGGGTTCTGAAGTTTCACATACTTTGAAATCCTTATTGCCTTATAGAAATCAAAAGTTCATCTTCCTTGACACCATGGAAAAGGGAGAAAGGGTACCCATGCTTTCTTCTTCATTCTGATTTCCTCAAAACCAAACTCAGGATGAGAGAAGCCAAAATGCAGTACAAATGCAAAGGAGCTCTCCAAGAAGGCATGAGGGGAAAAAAGAGAAAATCATAAAATATGCTACCAAATGGATTGCTTTAAAGCTTGAATATTTTTAAATATTTAAAGTGGTGGTGGCATACGCCTTTAACTCCAGCACTTGGGAGGCAAAGGCAGGTGGGTCTCTGTGAGTTCAAGGCCAGTCTGGTCTACAAGAGCTAGTTGAGCTAGTTCCAGGACAGGCTTCAACACTAAAAAAAATAAATTAATTAAAGCATATTCTGTAGTTTAGAATGAATTCCTAAAAGACTCATTGAGATGAAAGGACGCTGGGGGGTTCTACATGTATTGGACATTTTTGTTTGTTTGTTTGTTTGTTTTTCAAGACAGGGCTTCTCTAACAGCCCTGGCTGTCCTGGAACTTTGTTCTTGTAGACCAGGCTGGTCTTAAACTCATATAGATCAGCCTGCCTCTGCCTCCCGACTGTTGGGAATAAAGGTGTGCACCACCACTGCCAGGCAGTGTTGGACATTTTTTATCAAACCAAGATGCCTCTAGAAGTTGTGATGACTAGTCTCCATGGGGCACAACTGTAAGAATGTCTGACAAAGCTCACTGTCACAAATCCTGAGCTTCTANCTTGGCTACTATCAGTAGGTGTGGGATAGGTGGAGGGAGGCTTGTGTGCATGAATGGACCAAGTTCAAAGTACTGAATGTAGATTTTGCAACTTGGCATTTCTAGGATGATGATATCAGCAGGAGTTACCATGAGAAGTGATAAGCATGTTTTATGTTTCTACCACATGGAGACAGGCCAGTGGTGAAGGTGCTGAGCATCACCTTCTGCAAAATGAACAGGTTTCATAGCTCTTCTACAATTCTCTAAAGATTCAATTTAGAGGCAAACTTAGCTTCAAGACCTAGCCTGGTCATTAAACTGTTGTGTGAGCACAAATACGTGTGAGCTTTATTTGACAGTACGATACTAATATCCAATAGCTGCTGTTAAGGGTACGAAAATCACTCATGGAAATGTTCATATGTAGACCCTGACATATATCAAGCTTAATAAACACAACTTCTCCTCAAGGCCATGGCGGTGAAAGACTATCATCAATTTTGATTATATGTTAACTCACTGTCAGAGTAAAATTTTTAAACAGAGGAGCTATGTCACAAACCAGGAGATTAAACAAGGAAACATTCATCACAATTGGTCATTCAGGGTTGACAAAGAGTCCACAGCAATAAACATCAGCAGGTTGAGGTCAGTGAAAGGCCTGCCAGCCTAAAGTGTTTTTCAGAAACTACAATTTGTAGAAATCTTCCCATATTTCAGTAGATGTGTCCAAAGAAAGAGCCAGTTCTTAGACAAGACTGTGACCTTCTTGCATCAAGCCTGAGATCCTATTACATCAAGATTGTGTCTCCATTCAAGGTTGTGAGCTTCCTTCACCTCAAATATGGGTGTAGTTCAACTACACTATCATAAGCATTTGCTTTTAGACACGCATACACACATACCTATAGCATATGTTAAAATGTAATGTTTGAAATAATGCATTCTTCAGAAAGGAGAAGTAATTTGGGAAACTGTGTTTGTATATAAGGCAGCATCCTGTGGAAGAACTCATGTTACTGGCAGAGCACACTAGAATTGTCTCCTCTGTCTCCATCTGTCTGAACAGCACTAGCTACTTACCAAAGGAAATAACCGTGAAAAGTTTAGCCATCCCTCATATCTGTCTAGAGGTTTGGCCACTCTGCTCCATGTTTCTCCAAACATGGTCTGTGTATAGTCCTGTGCATCAAAGACTCACCAACCAATACATGCACTGAATTTCAGGACCAAAATCTGCGCGAGGAGGGCAAGGAGATACCCATGCAATTAGAATTTGAGGATTGCTGGTCTATGTATAGTTCCACAAGGGATTGCTGTTAATATTTATGACATATCAAACACAACCCAAATCTGGAGATTCAAGCATGCCCTTGCCTCCATTCCCTAAAGCTGTCAACTGACTCCTAAGTCTGATGTTCAGGCATCAGGCTAGAAAAGTAATCATTTGCTGTTGATCTGCTCTGGTTTTTTTCATGTCTTAAGTCTCTCACTGACTCCTATGTGCCTTTGCAATTAAAATCAGCCAGCAAGGGACAGTGTGCTTGCTTCTCCCACACTCTCGGTCCCACTGACTTATGACGTAGCATATCACCTCTCTAGACCTGGCCCCTGTGTCCATGCTGACCCTTGCTTGACTTCCAAATCCTTCTTGCCTCTAGCAAACCTGCCTTTATTTTCAAGGTTCCAGGTTATTTATTCTTGGAAAATCTTCCAGTAGTTTTGCCTCTACCCTCAATCAAGCAAGGCCCACACTCCTCTTGTGCAAGTTCAAGGCCACCTTTCACCAGTGTCTGGACCACCAATTACTCATAGATATTCTAACACACCTTGTTCCATTTTAAGTCTATTTTATTTAAGTCATTTTTAATTAAACATCTAATCAAATGAGCATTAACTTTCGTTCTTTATTACAGCCCTGTATGACAGGAACCATATTTGACCCACCCACAACGGCAACATGTGGGCCGCCTAAGGTGTGCAAACAGCAGACAGCCGCACACACTTGTAAACTGTAAATGAATACATTATTGATCCTTGATGAATGAGCTCTCTCATATATGAAAGAGATGCTTTTATACCTGCTACCTTGCTCCGAGGAGTCTGTATTTCACACTGTCAGGAAACCCCATGAGGATGGGACAAGTTCATCTTCTTTGTAGCTTACTGAACTTGAGAGTACAAATGACAGATATCAAATCAAAAGGATGTGAGGAGTGTGCGTGGCACCCATAAATACAGTATGCATGAGGAATGTTGAGACAGAGTCAGCCGCTTCTCTAACCGGCACCGCTCCTGTCTGGTGACACGGTTTTTCCGTGTTATAAAGGGATGAAGACCCCAGTTTCTACTGCACTCAAGGGATTCAGAAGGGGAAAGGAAATGGGATTTGTTCCTAGACAAGTATTGCATTTGACACCCCCAAGTCAGCGCCTTCCCGAAAATCAGTCTCTCTGTCTCTTGTAGGGAGTAAATGAGCGGCCAAAGTCAGGAGTTAGTGCTGAAACTTAAAATCCGAGGGCTAAAGAGACTGTGGCAGGGGAAACAGTTGGAAAATTGAGGCCAGTCAGCTGTACAAGGAGTGGAGACCAGCCAGGGCTCCAGCCAGGGCTCCAGCCAGGGCTCCAGAGAGGAAGGAGGAGGCAGAAGGAGCAGAAGAGGAGTTTTCAATCAAACCACTTATCTGTACTATTTTTGTTGCTCACTGATCCTCTGCAAACTTGCAGTTTTCTCTGCCCATCCTGAGCCACAAGACCACAGAAAAGCCCATGTTTCATGCCCCAGATCATTTTCTGATGGTAACAAAACAGCATACACCTATGCAAAGGTGAGACAAAGGAACAGGAGGCCCAAGACATGTGGGCAGTAGCGATTCTCTCTGTCTCTGGCTTTTCCCTTCTCCCCACTTCTTTCTTTCTTTCATGTCTTTTCTTTCTTCTTTCAGTTTTATTTTGTTACTCCAGCTTACTGGAATTTGTCTTTTGCGCGAGAATTTGTCTTTCATCTTCCAGATTTACAGCGGAAAGGTGAGACACCGTCCAGGGAGAAATCAATCTCCTCTAATCTGGCCACTATCCAGCACGAAGCAGCTCAAGAAGTATCTGTGATAAAGTCAAGGCAGACCCGCATCAAAAGGATCAGAAACACGAAAGCCTGAACAAGTGTGAGCCACATTTGGGCTTGGTAATGAGCGTGCACTCGGACCGTCTTGTCTGGGTGTCTGCTTTCATCTTTAAGTGTTGTGAGGTATGCAAAGCCTCTGGAAGGTAGCTACGAGATTCATACTCAGGTTTTCTCAATGAGACGCTCAAGGTTGTAAAGGTGCAACCCACCTTTAACTCTAGACCCCTGCTTGCTCATTCTCACTGTAAAAGACTATAGACTTCTCAATGTGTGCAAAGCAAAGTTTCTGGCCATAGATCACAGCAATGGGGAAGGAGAGCAGGGAAGGGAGCAGGTTTCCATTTGGTTCCTAAGGGAGGAAATATTCTCTTACAGCCTGAATCTTCTCACTGCTTGTACCTATTTTCTTGCAGGTCAGAACTAAAGCCCACAGACCATGGTATTCTCCTCTGTTTTCTTGCAGTGAAGAAAGCTGGCTGCAGACTGGGTATGCTTGCTGGGGGCTCTGAACTAGGCTAGTTAGGCCAGCCTGGTTTGGGACTGCAGCACCAATAGGTCTCGGAATAGGAGTTTACACAGACCGAAGCCAATGAACTCTTGCCTGATCTTCATTGAAAATTCAGTTACTGATCCTGGCTGACATGTGGAAGGATGGATGAAGGGCAATGAAGAGGAACTAGATGCTTCAGAGGAAGCAGTATGCATCCTGAGAAGTTAGACCTTAGAGTTAGTCAAGTCAGGCACATAGGCAAACCAGTGGTAGCTCAGCCCACCATCTCAGTGGCTCTCAAGGCAGAGTAACAGTCTCAGTATCATGTGACACCACAACGAGACGAACACCCTTGGGCCTCAACCACATCTTCAAACTGGAGTCTGTTGGTGAGATTCAGCAATTTGTGTTTTCACAAGCGTATCAGGCGGTTAATCTTGGAGAGCCTGGGCTTCAGAGATAATGGCTCAAGCTACACAGTTGCATTGCAATACAAGAGTTTAAGACTTTAGGACTCTGTATCCCATCTCAAACTCATTGGCCTGTCATTTCCCCAGGGGCAGATCATCAGTCTTCATGAAAACCACTAATGGGGACTTCATCATTCAGCACTCAACATGCACAAAAGCAGATAGGTCTCCTGGAGCGACTTCGTGGAGTTATTTATCTAGTCACTGCAGCCAGTGCCCAACAGAACAACTCAGAGAGGAAAGAGTTCCCTTCAAGGTTTCCAAAGGTCAACATCATGGCAGGGAAAGGGAAGCAGCACACGGCTCACCCTGTGTGGGTAAGGGAAGTGAACGGCTTGTTTATACGGCTGTGCCAGCAGGCAGAGGGTACAGCTTGGACCCAGAAAGGGGTATAACCTATAAAACCCTGACTCTAGGAACCTGCTTCTCCCAGCTAGACTCCACTTCCCCACGTTCTACCACTTCCCAAAACAATGCCAACAACTGCGAACAAGGGTTCAGAATATGGAGGCCTTTCAGAGCCTTTCAGATCCAAACCCCCAGCCTGGAGTTATTATATTGGAATGCTGCAGCTTTTCCAGGATCCTTAGAAAACAGATCATGATTCAGATCATATTAGTAATAGTTTCCAAAAGAAAAGTCAATTTCTGTTACTTAGAATAAAACATCATTGAATAAACAGCAACAGTTTACATGAAAATTATAAATTTGGTGTGCGTGTGTGTGTGCTGTGTGTGCACATGTGTGTTCATGTGTGTGTGCATGTGTGTCCGTGCCTGAGTGTGCATGTGCATGCATGTGCGTGCATGGGTGTTTTCATGTGTGTGTTCATATGTCCAAGCGTGCATGTGTATGTGTACTTGCATGTGTGCTTGTGTTTGCTTGTGTGTGTGTGTGTGCATATGTGTACTTGCTTGTGTATATGTGTGTGCATGTATGTATGCATGCTTATATGATAAATATTCCCACTGCACCTTCTCCTCTGACTCCTCATTTGCTGTGTTGTATAGACTCCTCCACAAACACATCCTCCATGTACACAAACAATGTTAAATTTTCGAATATGATCTGAACCATAACACCCCAAAAATGTTTGTCAGCATAATAATGGTGATTATTATTATCTGTGAGCCTTATTTACATTTCTCTTAAAGATGAAAACTTGACAGTGTGCTCTTTTTCTCTCTGTATTTAAAGTTTGTTTTGGCTAGCTTCCTAGGAACTACCAAAGTCACAGCTCCAAGCCAGGCAACTGGATGAGTTCAGAACAGCTGCTGCTTCCAGAGCACCAAGGCCTGGCTGTGGAGCACACTGCAATCACCACCTCAGTATCACTGGTAAGTTCCACAGGTTGGGGAGGGGGGGCTGCATCTTCCGCAGAAGCTTTTCCAGATAACATCAGTAGACAGTAGAAAAATATTCTTCCACATCCAATTTTCCGTGTGCAAAAGGAATGATCATTTCTGCCTTTGTAACAAACAGCCACTTTCAGATTCCGCTGCTTGCATCTGGATCATGGAAAGCTTGGAGCTCTCCCACCAGCGTAATTGTCAGATGGCTTGTGTCTACAAACACTTTCAGGCTGCCAGACATGGTGACCGCCCCTCACTAGAGTAATACCCTAGAGAGAGTCTCCCCTGGTGATAACATCAGTCTCAACTTATCCCTTCCCTGCAATTTTCCATAGCTCTTTTAATAAAGCATTTGTCTATGTACAGTTCAATATTATTATTTTTCTGTTTTACAGATAAGGAACAAAGCCACAGAACAATTAAGCAACTTGTCCAAGGTCATAGAGCTAATTTGTCATGCAACTTGAAGCCAAAGCCAGGTACCTTTCCTAAAGGTCTACAATACATTCAACTCATGTTTAGTTGCACATATTCAGGTCTTCACCTAGGATTTCAGTCTATATTTAGATGAATTTTCAGAATACATTTCACTGTGCTGTTGGGAGTGTGAAATGAGACATCTCTCATGAAATCACAAGGGGATACAATATCCAGCCCCACTCTTAGTAAGGGGTAGCACCTATTCTTGATATAATGTGTATAAAATATGCAGATTTGCTACAGATATGAGAGATGACTTGGGTTGGTGAACATAGAAAATATTTATAAAGCATTAAGTTGACTTAACAACCACAATGCCTCAATATCACTTTGCTGTGAGACATCAGTTTGCCCAATCACAGTTTCTTCTGCTATAGGTGTGCTCAGGGCTTGAGTTTCTCCAGATGGGGAGGAAATGCCACATTCCAAGCTGCTGGCTTGAAATAGTACCGCACAGTTCATGGAGGGAACAGCACAGACCAACAGGGATGAATGGCTTGTTTTGACTGGCTAGAATTCAGCTTGTCACAAAGATGTCTTCAGGAGCCATCAGAATGAGAAACAGCCCTGCCTCACAGACACACTCGGAGGCCAAAACATCTTTCCTCTCTGCCACTCAACCTATGCTGTTCATGTGTACAGGTTCTCTCACACATGTGAGCAGACCAGGGGTTGAAATATCATCTTCATCAATTGCTTCCCCAAATTGTTTGTTGATCTGGTTGTTTGTTTTGTTTTTTGAGAGGGTCTCTTACTAAACCTGGAGTTCACTGGTCCTGCTGGATTGATTGGCTGGCCACTGAGCCCTGAAAGGCAAATACCTGTCTCTACCTCACCTAGGATTATGGGTATGCACCACCATGCCTGATTCTTTTCTATGAGTACAGAGGATCCCAGCTCAAGTTCTCATATTAGCAGAGAAAGCACTTTACCCACGGAGCATATCCCTAACCTATTCAGTTGGCACCTTCCTGTGCCTTCAGGGACGCTTCTGATGTTTCTTCTCTGTGCACAGTACATGCCCACAGTGCCCATCATCAAATCACCAAGCCATCTCTTCTTCACTGTGTTCTCTCCTTTCTCCATTCTCAACTTGCCTGTTCTACACCCCACATTCAAGGAAAACAGCCACCGCTACCACGGCCCCAGTGCCGTACCCCACCTAGACACGGCAGTCCTCTTCGGCTATGCCCACTTCTCATTTATTTGCTTTGCCCATTCAACAAGCATGAGCACTGATATTTGATAGGCACTTTCTGAGTCCTTCACTGATGAATGACCAGGCAACATCCCTTTCTGGATGAAGCTTGCAAAACAAGCAGAACTCGGGAAAGAAAGTATGCCCACAGAGTAGCCTGCATATGAAACAAGGAGAGAGAGAGGTATAGGAAACCTTCCCAAGCTCTAAGCATGATCAGATTCTCATTTCTTGAAGTTCATTGTGGAAATTGACCTAATAACACAGGAGTTAATGAGCGGGAACTCTCTGCATGTGCTTATGTGTGTGAGATTGGCAGGTACCTGAGCACTCTTTAATTTCTTTATAAATCTAAAATTTCATGAAAAATATATATTTTTTTAAGTTCACTATATAAAAAGGAAAAAGGTATATAGCTACTGCAGTTTTGCCTGAGAGAATAGCTAGGATAATTCTAGATAGAAAGTCCATGAAAACCTGATGAATCAGGGAGGGAAACAGCACCTAAAGTCCCTGATAAGATAACCTCATAACAGGCCTTCGGTGTCTCCGGAAGCTGCCTAGGAAGAAGAGGTATTGGAAAATCAAACCTCTATCTGACCAACCGTTTAGGTGGTTTGGTTTCTGAATGATGAACCATGCTAAATGGCACTACAAGAATGCCATGGGAAAAACCTGGACCCTGCAAACTCTCTGATCCTTTCAACAGAAATATTATAAAGCCAGGAAAAGGAAAGAAGCTGAGCTGGGAGACTGGGTAGCATAGGAGCCAGGGAACTGGGGAGATCAAGAGCAGAGGAGCAGGGGAGCAGGGGAGATGGGGAGATGATGGGGAGCACAGGACCAAGCTGGAAAGCGCGGGAGCTAGGGAACTGGGGAGCTGGGAAGCACAGGAGTAGGGGATCAGAGGAGCAGGGGAGCTGGGGAACTGGCTCATTTGGTAAAGCATGTGCTTTGCAATTNACCCCACCTAGACACGGCAGTCCTCTTCGGCTGTGCCCACTTCTCATTCATTTGCTTTGCCCATTCAACAAGCATGAGCACTGATATTTGACAGGCACTTTCTGAGTCCTTCACTGATGAATGACCAGGCAACATCCCTTTCCGGATGAAGCTTGCAAAACAAGCAGAACTCGGGAAAGAAAGTATGCCCACAGAGTAGCCTGCATATGAAACAAGGAGAGAGAGAGGTATAGGAAACCTTCCCAAGCTCTAAGCATGATCAGATTCTCATTTCTTGAAGTTCATTGTGGAAATTGACCTAATAACACAGGAGTTAATGAGCGGGAACTCTCTGCATGTGCTTATGTGTGTGAGATTGGCAGGTACCTGAGCACTCTTTAATTTCTTTATAAATCTAAAATTTCATGAAAAATATATATTTTTTTAAGTTCACTATATAAAAAGGAAAAAGGTATATAGCTACTGCAGTTTTGCCTGAGAGAATAGCTAGGATAATTCTAGATAGAAAGTCCATGAAAACCTGATGAATCAGGGAGGGAAACAGCACCTAAAGTCCCTGATAAGATAACCTCATAACAGGCCTTCGGTGTCTCCGGAAGCTGCCTAGGAAGAAGAGGTATTGGAAAATCAAACCTCTATCTGACCAACCGTTTAGGTGGTTTGGTTTCTGAATGATGAACCATGCTAAATGGCACTACAAGAATGCCATGGGAAAAACCTGGACCCTGCAAACTCTCTGATCCTTTCAACAGAAATATTATAAAGCCAGGAAAAGGAAAGAAGCTGAGCTGGGAGACTGGGTAGCATAGGAGCCAGGGAACTGGGGAGATCAAGAGCAGAGGAGCAGGGGAGCAGGGGAGATGGGGAGATGATGGGGAGCACAGGACCAAGCTGGAAAGCGCGGGAGCTAGGGAACTGGGGAGCTGGGAAGCACAGGAGTAGGGGATCAGAGGAGCAGGGGAGCTGGGGAACTGGCTCATTTGGTAAAGCATGTGCTTTGCAATTNGGATGAAGCTTGCAAAACAAGCAGAACTCGGGAAAGAAAGTATGCCCACAGAGTAGCCTGCATATGAAACAAGGAGAGAGAGAGGTATAGGAAACCTTCCCAAGCTCTAAGCATGATCAGATTCTCATTTCTTGAAGTTCATTGTGGAAATTGACCTAATAACACAGGAGTTAATGAGCGGGAACTCTCTGCATGTGCTTATGTGTGTGAGATTGGCAGGTACCTGAGCACTCTTTAATTTCTTTATAAATCTAAAATTTCATGAAAAATATATATTTTTTTAAGTTCACTATATAAAAAGGAAAAAGGTATATAGCTACTGCAGTTTTGCCTGAGAGAATAGCTAGGATAATTCTAGATAGAAAGTCCATGAAAACCTGATGAATCAGGGAGGGAAACAGCACCTAAAGTCCCTGATAAGATAACCTCATAACAGGCCTTCGGTGTCTCCGGAAGCTGCCTAGGAAGAAGAGGTATTGGAAAATCAAACCTCTATCTGACCAACCGTTTAGGTGGTTTGGTTTCTGAATGATGAACCATGCTAAATGGCACTACAAGAATGCCATGGGAAAAACCTGGACCCTGCAAACTCTCTGATCCTTTCAACAGAAATATTATAAAGCCAGGAAAAGGAAAGAAGCTGAGCTGGGAGACTGGGTAGCATAGGAGCCAGGGAACTGGGGAGATCAAGAGCAGAGGAGCAGGGGAGCAGGGGAGATGGGGAGATGATGGGGAGCACAGGACCAAGCTGGAAAGCGCGGGAGCTAGGGAACTGGGGAGCTGGGAAGCACAGGAGTAGGGGATCAGAGGAGCAGGGGAGCTGGGGAACTGGCTCATTTGGTAAAGCATGTGCTTTGCAATTCCTAGGACCTGAGTTGGATCCTCAGAAGTCATGTAAACATATCAGCCATGGTGCTTTCATGAACTCCCAGTACTGGGGCTGAAGAGACAGAAAGAGTCTTGCTGATGCTGGTCTAGCCTGATTGGTGAGTTCCAAGACAACTATAAACCCGGTCTCTATGTAAATGGTGTGGTTGATCATGATACCTAATGTTATCCTTCAATAGGCACATGTATGCTCACACATATACACATGCATACATACATTTGCATCCAAAAAGGAAGAGTGGGAGGAAACTTTAGATTAAGAAATGGAGATTGGGGTTGAGGAGCCTGAGTACAGATCCCCAGCACCCACGTCAAAGTGGAGCATTTCTAACTCTGGTCCTGGGAAGTAAGGGGTGCACATTTCAGGAACTCGTCGGCCACCTGGTCTACACAAAACAATGAGCTCCAGGTTCCGTGAGAGAGCCTGTCTAAAGAGTAAGCAGAGAAGGGTCACCATTCTTGACTTCTGGTTTGACATGTGTGTGTGCGAGCACGCACACACACACACACACACAGAGGGGGATTAAAAATGAACTGAAGAAAATTATACATGTATTACATCAAATGGTCTGGATATAGCTCTAAGCAATCCCGTTATGTTTTTAAAAAGCAATAAATTTAAATATTGACTACACAGTAACGTTAAGAAGTTATTAGTAATTTTGTAAAGATGTGTCAAGGTATTTGTGGCCACATTTTTCCAAATGAGTCTTCCTCTTTGAAAAGTTCATGGTAAAATATTTACAGATGGGATGATCATGTCTCTAAAATGGGTTTCAGGTATTCCGGGTACAGATGAAGGCAGACAGGCCATGGGTTGGTGGCTGTCCATATACACAGCTCCTTAAGCTGCTTTCTCCCCAGCGTGAAAAGGGCCGCATTGAGCACCGCTCTTCAGCTATGAGTTATGAGGGTTTGCACAATTGAAGTTGAGGGTAAGGACTTAGAATTTTGATTATAGCTGCATTACTGACTGATACAGTGAAATGATTGTAAGAGTGTGTGGATTATTGTTAAAGACAGCTATTATTTAAAGAATGAAACATAGACCAATCTGTTTCATTGAAAAATCTAAATGAAAAGAAGTGAGAAAAGCAGCCGGGAAGCCTTCAGCAGAGAGCAGCTGAGAGCTGGGCAGCCTGAAGCGAAGGGAAATCTGTGGTGAGAGGGGAAACAGCTGAAGAAAGATGACAGTGCAAATTCTGCCACAGTTAGCAGAGCGGGAAGATGGGAAGCGAGTGAGGCGAGGAGGGTAACGCTCAGGGTCTCTCCTCTGAGGACAGAGAACTTGAAAGAAGTTGAGGACAGGCCTTGAGAGCCGTAAGCCCAGCTCAGGACTGTGAGGGACACCAGAGCTATAAGCCCTGGATCCTAGCACCCAGGATAGAGTGAGTGTGTGAATGTACGTGTGTGTGTGTGTGTGTGTGGTAATAGAATGGAGAATAATTATGAACAGATTCTACTGCTTCTGGTACACAGTACAAATATGTCGTCAACTAAAAATTGAGTCTGCTCCCCTAACTAGGACTGATTTCCCCTTTGATTGGTACCAATTCCTTCTATGTCCAAATATTTGGCTTGGCTGGACTCTATCACGTGTCCCAAAGTTCTTAAGATGGGGAGGATGGTGGAGAGTTCTAAGAGGCTACACTGAGGACGACTCTTTCAGGAGATTTGGAATCTGAAACTTTCTAGAGAATTAGAAAACAGAATGAGAGTCACCCAGGCTTTGTGAAATGTTCTGCCTCTGACATCTTTTTAGAATCTAAACTTTCCTGTCCTGTCTTTGCATAGCATCGTGTGTAGCTATATTGTATTGGAAACCAAGTCCCCTTGTTCTCTCTCGCTAGGTTGCTGTGCCCCTTACCAATTTCACCCTAATAATTTGCAGATTTCATTTGGCTTCACTTAGCCCTCATTGTTGCTGTTTCAAGCCCCCCCCAGCTGCAGCGTGACACTCATCTCTGGGTGCATTCTTGGGGTTTTTCTTTTCAATTAAATGCTTCCAGAAACAAAAGTTTGGATAATAGATTCACCCTAGCTGACTCAGATCTCAGTCTTTCCAAAAAAGCATTTACAGGGAAAATATTACTGGCTTAAAACCTCCAGCTCTCGGTTCAGTTTAAATCTGGCTTTCAAGTTTTATATCTTTAGCAATGTAAAAATCCTAGTAAACTAGGGGCCTTTCCTGAGACGGGTCCAGTTCTCTGGAATGTGCTTGCATTCATCCAAAGGCATTTCAGGGTATACTGTAAACTGGCTTTTCCAGCCCTGATGAGCTGAATACAGCAAAGCCTGTATTTATATTCTAGCATAGAAGCTTTTCCTTTAATGGAAGTTTTCCCTCCTATTCTATACAAAGAGGTGCTGAGGATGAGTGAAGTGCCCTGGAACTTTGCATATGAAAAACACGCTTCTTATTCCCTTCTAGCCATAGCTTCACAGCCAAGTCAGATCCTAAAATGTCCTTGAGATACAACAGCACTCCTTGCGTTGGCCTGTGGGCTGGGAGCACTGCTATCATATACAGAATGGTGAGCCTCAGCCATGACCTACTGGACCAGCGTGTGCACTGTCAATGATCCTCAGGTGATTCATACATCTGTTAAAGTGTGAGCACCAGTGAACGAGACCACGGCTGGAGGTAGAACACGCTGAGAGTCCAGAACCCAAGGAACAGAACGGAAGAAAAGGTAGCATCCACTGTAGAAGAGAATTGGCTAGGCTGTGTGCCCAAGAGAGGAGTAAGATTACCAGCAACTCCAGACCACACACAGGAAGATTTAGAGAAAAGTGCAAAGAATAGCGGTAGAGTAAGAAGAAACCCTGGAGGAAGAGAAAGATTTGTGACAAGTGAGTCAGCAGAGTTGTGTCTATGCACAATTTCTGTGTCATGCGACTGCTTTGTAAGCTTCAAATTCTTCTAGAGGAGAAAGCAGAGGGTCACTGAGTTTAAGTAGTTTAATTCCAGATAACTCACAACAGCCGAATTATTCAATGCCGAAGCAATTCTCCGGGAAAAGAATTGTCTCATTTGGGCCTCTCTGCATAAGCTAAGACATTCATCTTAACAGTAATTAAATCTTTGCTTTTATGTTTTAACAAGTCAACATATTAAATTCAGCACATATTCCAAGAGAGATCAGGCAAAAGTCCCATTTTGGAAGTGAACCTTTTCTGTTATCAATAAAATCAGACAGTTTAATAAAACAAAACTTAACCTTTAGAAAAAGCTAAAATTGATTCTTCTTAAAACACTCAGGAGTACCTCAGAGTCATTTTCTCACTTATTTTACTCTGAACACCAAATTACTAAGCAAAGTCCACTAATATCTGGGAGAGGTTGCCTCACAAAATCAGTATAAGAGAAGAGAAATTTAACAAAGACAGGACACTCATTCTTCTTCCGAGGTTCACATTCAATTCTTCTAAAAGAAATTCAGTATATGACTACTTTTTGAAGGTCACAAATATTGCCTTAGTAATGAATGAAGAAAATAGAATTCCTATGTCTTATCAGTGGGTTCTGTGACAACACCATGGGTTTGGTCTTTTGGACTAGCTCATCTATGCTTCATGGGAGAATTTCCTTACGGAATAAAAGAAGGGACTGTTTCTAATACGCAGGCATGGATGAGCATTCCTATTATCCGAGAAACTAGAACACGATTATAGAACCATGGGGTAAGAAGAGACCAGGCAAGCACTTCCCAGGAGCTCAAGGGTGACTAAGAGTAGGAGAGGAGGACGGGAGACAGGCGATGGCTCCGGCTCTGAGTCACGGAGCTGAGAGGAAAGCTATAAGCCAGGAAGACTGTTTTATAAGAGGTGTAAAAGCAATGGATGCAAACAAAGTTTGGAGTTAAAGACATCATTTACCCTACTCATCCAAAGAGCGGGAAGAAGGAAGGTGAAGGAAAAAAAAAACAGCACTTTCCCAGAACTGTCTAGGAGGCCATCTTTCTTACAAAAATATTGTGCGATGGTGTTCCTTCTTTCCTACACAGCAGCCGTTCAACACAAAACCACAGTTTAAACTTGCAAGAAAATGGGAGTTTTGAGATATAATGTTTGGGGGATTTCTAATTTTCTGTAAATGAAGTCTGAAACTGGATGAACAGGCTAAAATCAGTAACCAGAAAAGCTTAGCTTCAGATTAGAGCTGCTTTCTTGACATCTCTCTCCTTAGTCTTGTCTTAAAAGAACACTTAACGCAAGCAAGCCTCCCTCTCATTTATAATTGGCACAGACCTGCCTTTCTCCAGTCGCTTCTTTACATATTATACTTGGTTTTTCTAGACCATGATTCTTAGACCATAAAGTCAGCACACTTGCCTTACATGTAACAACCAGGCTGGCCCTTCCTAGGGAAAACTGACGGTTCTCCAAAACAAATGCCACTTCCACCAGTTCTTGCCCGGTGACGCTCAGTAGGGGTGGTTTGAAAGGAGCCCTTGTGGGTCATTTTCCTCAAGAGTCTAGGAAAGGACAGTGACCTGGGATTCCCCTCTGTATGCTGTGAATATGTTTTTATTACCATTGGTTAATAAAGAAGCTGCTTTGGCCCATGGCGGGGCAGAATATAGCAAGGCGGAAAATCCAAACAGAGAGAGAGGAGGAAAGAAGGTGGAGTCAGGCAGACACCATGTAGCTGCCCAAGAAGCAAGAGGTAAGAAACCACAAGCCTCGTGATAAAATATAAATAATAGAAATGGATTAAGTTAAGACATAAGGGCTAGCTAGAAATACTTTTGAGCTACTGGCTAAACAGCGTTGTAATGAATACAGTTTCTGTGTGGTTATTCGGGTCTGGGCGGCTGGGAAATGAACTAGCAGTCTCCATTTACAGGGCGGGGTCCCCCCTGAGAGCACATTAGCATGTAAAGGTCTTAAAGACAAAGTTAAGGTCGCAGTTTTAATATGCTATTTTTCCTTTTAGTGGCAGGGGGTTGGATGGACTCTAAGGAGATAGAGGGCATCTTCAAACCAGTGTGTTGGGTGTAAGGAAAGACCATGTCTTCACCAGTCAGGCTGGGAGCACCGTCACAGACATGGGCTGCCATTAGCACCATAGCTTATGGTGTTCACCAGCAAGATACACAGAAGAATTGAAGCATGCATGAACTTTTCAAAAGAAATAATTATTTTTGCTGCAAAAAGTTATGTTGATTTCTTTAGTACCAAATCCATTTTGAACTAAGCAGGTTGTTTTTAATATTGATTTAATAATATAAATATTCTGGGAAATCATTTTTAAAATAGGAGATTTATTATTAAGATTGCATGGAGAAACTGGGGTGCTTCTTAATCTTCAAGTGGGAGGGGCCTACAAGTAGCATAGTCAGGAAGGCCATCAGGGGAAGTTGGGTGAACTTGACCACTTGGAAATAGTAATCAGGATTAAGAGACTCTGGAGAACTGGTGAACTGNTGAAGCATGCATGAACTTTTCAAAAGAAATAATTATTTTTGCTGCAAAAAGTTATGTTGATTTCTTTAGTACCAAATCCATTTTGAACTAAGCAGGTTGTTTTTAATATTGATTTAATAATATAAATATTCTGGGAAATCATTTTTAAAATAGGAGATTTATTATTAAGATTGCATGGAGAAACTGGGGTGCTTCTTAATCTTCAAGTGGGAGGGGCCTACAAGTAGCATAGTCAGGAAGGCCATCAGGGGAAGTTGGGTGAACTTGACCACTTGGAAATAGTAATCAGGATTAAGAGACTCTGGAGAACTGGTGAACTGAGAAATGTGATGCAAAACACAGACAACCTATCAGAGGACTAAAGAACAAAGGACTCTTCCCAAACTCGGAGATTTCTAAAACTCCAGTTGAATCCTTACAATCAGTATCTTAAATGTGATAAACTGTGGTATAAAATATTCCTCAACTTCCTCTCATAATACAATAAAATCTGAGCTTGCTTTTATCTGGTAACACATTATCTGCAACCCCAGCACTGGAGGGCTGAAGGAAGTAGATCACAAGTTCTAGGCCAGCCTGGACTATATAGTGAAAAGCTAAGAATGACTCTAAGTGAATTTGAAAAGTTCTGCATATTGCTGAGAATTCCAAAGACTACAGGTGTATTTGGGGGCATCCATGCCCAGGAAATGTCTGAGACAGCCTGAACCGCTCATCTCCAGATGACCCAGAGGCTCTGCATACCCAGGAAGTGAAGGAAAGATCAGGGCTGAAGGTGTCCTGCTGGGGGAAGAGCTGAAAACATGGCCAACAACACAGGGAGCCTGAGCCTCAGAGAAGAAACAGGTAAACATAGTTGCACAAGACATTTAGAGCATTTTCTCTCCAGTCAGTAGCCGACCATGAAGATGAATGAATAGAGATTGGGAGCCTCTCACAGCAAAGATTACAGACGCTCAAGGATGAACCAAACATGACTAAACAAGTGTGCAGCAACAACCACACTGTAAAAAACAAACAACAACAAAAATGGATACTCTGATTTTCAGTGTTGCTAAACTGCATTATTTTAAGTTTCTGGTTTTCAAAAAGAAACAACAAAAGTAAGAAAGAAACTGGGAAATGTGCACAGAGAGAGAGAGGGAGAGGGAGAGAGAGAGAGGGAGAGAGAGGGAGAAAGAGAGAGGGAGAGAGAGGGAGAGAGAGAGGGAGAGAGGGAGAGAGAGGGGGGAGGGGAAGAGGAAGAGGGAGACAAAAATTCTCCTTCTGAAAGTCAAAGGTTGGATTTATTATGACCAAGACTGTAAATCAAATATTGTGAATATACTAAAGAGCAAAAATAAATCATCCCTAAAGAAAAAATTAAAAGTTTAAAAACCATGTTTTATCAAATAAAGTTTTCAATGATGTATAAAGCATTCAAGGCAATCCAGAGCGGATCTAAAGTAGTCGTTCTCAACATGTGGAGACAGAAGCTTGTCGAGGGGTCACGACCCACATGTTGAGAATGACTGCTTTAGGTCCTTTCTGGATTGCCTTGAATGCTTAACACAGTGTCAATGGTTGCTGTATGTTATTGTTTAAGGAAAAATGAGAAACAGCATAGTCTATACCTGTTCAGTGCAGATGTCACTTTTTTCAAATAATTTTTAATTATGCTTCACTCAAAACCTATAGAAACCAAGGGTCTACTACAAATTACACCTTTAATTAGAGTTTATGTAGCTAATATGACACATTTTATGTTTTAAAATATCTACTTAACAAAACATGTTCCATCTCATTCTATACTAAATATATAACATGACATTATGTACAAAAGAGTACATAAATTAAACACGAGTAATAAATATATAGTACATAAAGTTATACTATATAATGAAACAAAGTCAGAAGACTTTCTTTGTAAATAGTTATAGTCTGATATAACATTGTTACAGATAACATATTGCATGCAGAAAACATTACAACATCAGGTTTTAATTCCATTTTACAAGAAAATACATTGAATAAAAATAAATTAAATGTTCCAAACCAAAGGCAAAGAGATAAAAATCTTATTCAAACATACAATTCTATCATGTGNGAGAGGGAGAGAGAGAGGGAGAGAGGGAGAGAGAGGGGGGAGGGGAAGAGGAAGAGGGAGACAAAAATTCTCCTTCTGAAAGTCAAAGGTTGGATTTATTATGACCAAGACTGTAAATCAAATATTGTGAATATACTAAAGAGCAAAAATAAATCATCCCTAAAGAAAAAATTAAAAGTTTAAAAACCATGTTTTATCAAATAAAGTTTTCAATGATGTATAAAGCATTCAAGGCAATCCAGAGCGGATCTAAAGTAGTCGTTCTCAACATGTGGAGACAGAAGCTTGTCGAGGGGTCACGACCCACATGTTGAGAATGACTGCTTTAGGTCCTTTCTGGATTGCCTTGAATGCTTAACACAGTGTCAATGGTTGCTGTATGTTATTGTTTAAGGAAAAATGAGAAACAGCATAGTCTATACCTGTTCAGTGCAGATGTCACTTTTTTCAAATAATTTTTAATTATGCTTCACTCAAAACCTATAGAAACCAAGGGTCTACTACAAATTACACCTTTAATTAGAGTTTATGTAGCTAATATGACACATTTTATGTTTTAAAATATCTACTTAACAAAACATGTTCCATCTCATTCTATACTAAATATATAACATGACATTATGTACAAAAGAGTACATAAATTAAACACGAGTAATAAATATATAGTACATAAAGTTATACTATATAATGAAACAAAGTCAGAAGACTTTCTTTGTAAATAGTTATAGTCTGATATAACATTGTTACAGATAACATATTGCATGCAGAAAACATTACAACATCAGGTTTTAATTCCATTTTACAAGAAAATACATTGAATAAAAATAAATTAAATGTTCCAAACCAAAGGCAAAGAGATAAAAATCTTATTCAAACATACAATTCTATCATGTGTTGTCTGCAAAGAAATTAAATTTAGATTCAAACACATAAACAGGTTGAAAATAAAAGAAGAGGAGACAGTGAAATATTATAGAGAAAGATTTAATGAAAAGCATAAAATGTGGAATCAAATTGGAAATCAATAACACTAGAAAATGTGGGAAATTCAGAAGCACCTGAAAAGTCGACCTTTTCCTAAAACCAGTACATCAAAGAGTGAGAGCAATTGGAAACTTAATTCAAAACAGCAACACTTTTGGATTAAAACCGAAACAAGGTTTATAGACGCCACACTTTTGGACAGAGAACTTGGAGGAATCAAGCTGGAGCCGTTCTGGAAGCCTGCTCCTTGAGGGCTAGCTCTCATCTGAAGGTAAGGGACTATGAAGCTGCTGAGGAAGGGAAGAAATCAATATCCCTCTGAGCTGTAAAGCCTATGAACCTCCAACAGTGAACAGAACAGCAGGACACCAGGAAAGGCTCAAAAGTGGCACTGATGTCCTGATGATAACCAACAGCTCTCTAGTTGAAGTCCACTCAGCTGGACGACATTCACGCCTTGCACTGCAAACCTAGCCCGCTATCTGCAGCTAATGAAGCCATGAATCCTAGAAGACCTATTACTGCCACCCCATTAACACAGGACACCTAGCCGCATTCTAAACACTCTCTTACCCACAGGTAAGTGCAGCTCTCGCTCCTTGCCTCTGTTGGGGTTTCTATTAAAACACATGACCAAAATGAGAGGGAGAGGAAAGAGTTTACTCCATCCTACAGTTCATACTTCATCATCCAGGAGTGTCAGGGCAGGAACTTGAGATAATAGCCAACGCAGAGGCCACAGAGGAATGCTGCTTACTGGCTTTTCTCATTATAGCCTGTTTAGCCTGTTTTCTTATAGTATTCAGGACCATCAGGCTAGGGATGGTGCCACCCACAGAGCACTTGGTCTGTCCACATCAATCATCAACCAAGAAGATGTAGCACAGGCTTTCCCACAAGCTAGCTTGATGTGGGCATTTTCTCACATATGATACCTGCTTGCAAAAGGAGTCTATCTTACATCAAGTTGACATAAAAGCAAACAATCTAAAGCAAAAAAATCAAAACAAAATCATACCCAGCACACACAAACACACCTCACCTAAAAAGGTTGTTTTTGTTCTGTTTGTTTTTCTGTATAAGACATAAACCATTAAATAAATTTACTTGTCAAACTTCAGAGAACAATTGGAGATGAGGTGTCCAGCCACAATAGATAAATCTACAACATGAATTCTACACCTAAGGCTTCTCAGTAAATACCATGGAAGAGGAGCCAGAAAGATTGAATGAGTCGGAGACACCTACAATAAAATAGTGTCTTCTGTATGTTATAGGTATTTATATCCATGAAATCTCAACAATGTGACCACCTAAGCAAGACCCGCAAAGGGACACCACCGTTTGAGACACCAACATGGATGAGGGTAATATCATAAAGCCCTGCCCTAGATGAAGAGCTATAGGCAATTAATGATTGCTGAGAGGGAAAAACAGTCTTCTTCCTGCATAAAAGGATATCCAATCCTTAGTGATCAGCCCTAAACAGTTGCACTTAAGGGTGACTCTGAATGGACCTGGCAGAAAGTATTTTTATCTGCATATATATAACTAAAAAAGTCATGAATATGAGATGGAGCCAGCAGTCCAGGGAGAAATTACTTAGGGGAGCATTGTGAATATAATATTTGTATGTGAAATTTTCAAAAATGTTCAAATTTAAAATACAGCAAATAGCAAGGATGAACAGAAGAAGCTAAAAGCAGACTCAAGTCACTGAAATCAGACATGAGTGAGGACATTGCTACTAACTTCACACAAATGAACATGTCACACAGAATACTATGAAAGATTATGTGAAAACAATTTAAATATCTCCATGAAATAGTAAATTTCTAGAAACAAACTGCTGAATCTGACACAGGAAGATACGAAAAAATAAATTTACAATAAATACAGAAAACTCATTATTGACAAAAAAAAAGTTCCCACAAAGAAAAGCCATGGTCAGAATCTACCAAGTGGTTGAAGAATTGGCATTGGCTGGGCCAATTGGTGCAAGCCTATTTTTGCAAGTACTTGGGAGGCTCAGACAGAAGAGTAGTGGATTCCAGGTTTGCCTTGAATGAATTCAAGGCCAGCCTGGACAACTTGGTAAGCCTTTGTCTCAGAATTAAAAGTAAATAAAGGTCTGGAGGATGCCCTGAGATAATGCTTTTGTACACAGTAAAGATTTGTCACTCGTATTGGTTTAATAAAATGCTGATTGGCCAGACAGGAAGTAGGGG